>APFE031530604.1:12681-26894 GCA_000404065.3 Pinus taeda | reverse complement strand
GGCTCCCTGAGGCATTATGGGCTTACAGAACTACTTGGAGAAATACTACAGGTTTTTCTCCCTATGAATTGGTTTATGGTAAAAATGTTGTTTTTCCTGTGGAATTTGAGATTAAAACTCTAAGAACTGCTTTAGCTGTTAATCTTGATTTGACTGATGTGCAGACAACTAGGTTGCAACAGCTTTTGGAGTTGGATGAAAAAAGATTAGATGCCATCCATCAAACAAACATGATAAAGCAACAAAGGATGAAGTGGCATGACAAAATTATCAAACACAAGCAGTTCCAAAAAGGTAATTGGGCCTTACTGTATGACTCTCGGTTTGAAAATTTTCAGGGTAAGCTACGTACACGCTAGCTTGGACCATATGAAGTAGATGTTATTTTTCCAAACGGAACTGTAAGACTTTTAACAATTGATGATGCTAAAACACCTCTGCTAGTCAATGGCCATAGGCTCCGTTTATATCAGTGCCCTGTTTCTAAAGAAGATTTCAAGACTGCTTGCATGACTGATATTCATTATCTTGTTCTAGGGGAGTCTTCTGCCCCTCACAACATTTAATTTTCTGCACTATATTTCTAGTAATAGATTAGATTTAGTACTAATAATCCCTGTCAAGGATTGGTATATTACAATTGAATTTTGCAGATTCTGGAAAAAGCTCATTAAGGAAGGACAGATTCATCATGAGAAGACCTGAAGCTTCAAACACAGAAGTTGTTCTCATCATGTTACCCCATTTTTCTATCAATACCCCTCCATTTTTCCATTATTCCATTATTCCCACCCCTACCATCCCTGAAATATTTTCCTTCAATCAGTGTTTCCCATCCCTTACTACTGAAATTATCCCATATCAAACATTGGTTACGGACCTAAGTCATTTATACCATTCCTCTGATTTTTCCCGTTGCTGAAACACCTGTTTCAGCAACGTATCGTTCATTTTTTTTTTCCGTTGCTAAAACACCAGTTTCAGCAACCTATTATCATTAAAACATTATTTCTCTCCGCTGTTACATAAGCTTTTTGGTTCTCCACGATTATACTTCAGATCCTTTCGGTGAAAAATTATTCAGCAATGACCAGATCCAATTACACTCCTGTTCTAAACCCCAGAGAAATTAACAGATTCTTCCATGCACATTAAAGCTATTTTTGAAGCAATCGACACTTCGAATTATTAAAAGGTAAAAATATAAGGTATGAGGTTTTAATGTAATTCAGTTAAAGTATATTAAAGAGAGGATTTCATTCATAATGATTACAGATCTTCACACGCCCAATCATTATTACACCGTACGTAGGGGGGGAATTCCAAAAATAGAACGATAACTCTGCATTAATTAATCCTCCATCCCTTGTCATATCCATTACCATCATCGTTACCTTGCAGCCTCTGTTGCAGCAACTAGCGCGAGTTGGGGTCTGCGTTTACTGTGTTCAGAGCCTCTGTGTGTAACTCAAAGCAATAGCCATGGGAGGGTCGGCTGTTAGACATGAGCCCGACTCTGTAAATATTCTTCAATTGTTTCCCGAAGTATATCAGATATTCCAACAAGCGGGATGGACAGTATATTTTGAAAGATTGGGTGAATTTGACCAGGAACAAGTCTTAGAGTTTGCGCAAAACCTTCAAGACGATTTTTCAATGGTCCAAGGGGTTTGCATTTCAGTAACAGAGGAGGACATAGTTCAGGTATCAGGGTTGCCAGCTACAGGGATTTGCTGGTTCAGCAGAAAGAAGGTTATTCTCAATGCGCAACAAGAATTTCTTCGTCCAGATGAGCGAGTGGAACCCAGAGGCCGCGGGGTTAGTCTGCATTCACTTCCCCAACCATGGCCATCGGTCGAAGAGTTCATCAAACACTATTTAACATGCGAAGGGCGCTACCAGGTAGTGTACAACCATGATTTTGTTTTGATGAACCATTTGAGAAATGCACGACTGATTAATATCCCCTATTATCTGCTTGGTTGTATTAAAAACATGTCCTATTATTGTAGACGCTCCAAATTCCCATTGTTATCCGTCACCCACCACCGTTTATGCCAGCTGTTGATACAGAGGGGTCTTGCTCAGCAAAACCCCCCTCTGCATGCCCCACTTCCTGATCCCCAGCTGTCCGAAATTCCCCAGCAGGCTCAAACGTCCGAACAACCCGGAAGTTCTCACGACATTCTGGAAATTCCCTATGAAGGACAGCAGGACGATACCCCGCATTCCCCAGTTGACCCAACCGCGACATCGCCCCAATTAGCAAAGTCAATTGGCCCCACTATTTCTGTCCCTAGTGATGACTCTCTAACACCTCTGTCCCCACCCATTCATAAAAGGAAGAGAACCCCAACTGGCTCAGTTTCCAGACGACGGACAAGGGCTAGATTTCAAGTCCTTACTTCTTCCGAAAGCCCTTCCCCCAGAGAAGAACCCTCCCCGTCAAAGAAAAGGAAAGGCTGCGATTTTACCGCCTTCCTACCAAAAAGGAAAAAGAAAATAACTGCCGAGACAGAACCCACCGTCATTTCCCCTGACCCCGCCACTATTTTGTTAAAACCTCTATCTCCATCTCAAATCCCCTAATCCGTCTCATCCGGAGGTACTGCCACACAAGAACCAGTGCCCCGGGATAATACAACATTGTTTATAGCTCGAGAAGTGACTGCCCCACGAGAACCAGTCACTTACCCAGTGGCTGAAACACAAGAACCAGCCACTGCGGAACAAAACTACACCAAGCATGACGATAGTGGGAGATCAGTAGTAGCTGAAACACAAGAACCAGCTACGACTGTGCATCAATAGACTACCCCAACGGAGTCAGCCAGCGCACAGGGTTTACATACTATGACATCTCTGTTGGAGGAGAATGAATTCCTCAAGGCTGAATTAGAAGTGTATAAGAATGAACTAACCATGGCTCGAGAGGCTTTTGAGAAAGAACTAAACCTCTATACGTTAGCACACGCAGCCTCAATGCAAAATAAGGAGCCATGCAAGGAATACATGTGCCATGAGTGTGGCAACATTTACCAGGCTGCAGGCTACAAAGTAGTCAAAATTCAATTATCTGAGGCATCTACATCAACTGGAATAAAAGAGGAATACCCTACTGCTCCACAAGAACCAGTAGGGCTCCCTATAAAGCAAGAAAAAGATACCGAACCTCAGATATCTCGTCCTTTGCAGGTTGATCCGGCCATTCAGAGAGAAGCACCACCACAATTAGTCAGTGTAGCCATTCAAACAATGCCCCAACCCACTACTGTTGATGCCAAGATACGGACTTTGCCATGGAATCAGTTGGAACAGATGAACAAATGGAAGAAGCAATATGCTGAAGAACAAGATATAATATTACGCCAACACAAGTTACAATGGCAGAATCATATATATGCCAATTGGGACAGGTGGGACCAAATGATGCAACAGCTTAAGGACTACAAAAAGGAAGCCAAAGAGTCTAAGGAAAAGATAACCCTGATGTTTTCATTAGTCCAGAAGTTGATGGCTACACGCAAACCCTCTGTAAACTATTCTCTCTTTCTTGTTGAACGATTAGTTTATTTTCAATTAAAAGCAATAAAAAACGGCAGACCATATGAGTTAATGACTTCAGAAAACTTTGTTGAGACCTTTAATGAGGCCCCCGAGAGTGATCAGCATTTGCTGTGTGAACTCTACCTCCATAACGAGGCTATTCCCGAGAATAGAGAAGTCAATCTTTTTCCAATTGCAGGAGATATACAAATAAGGGCATTTGTCTCATTTTTGTCTAACCAGCTCACTTGGCAATCTGCGTTCACTGCAAGCAGTCACAATGAGGACAATAAACTCCTGTGGATCAGACCAGAGCCTTTAAGGCCAGCCCTGTTCATAGCACAATATTATGAATTTTTACAGAAGCCAGGGATGCACAGGTACATGCAGCAACTACAGGCTTCAACACTTTCTAAGTGTCAACAGCACATTAGAATAAAAGGTAATGCTGCAATGAACGCCAATGTTATGTTTTGGCAGCAGTCATGCAAAGAAAGACAGGACTATCACCCTTTTAATCCTCACAATCTTCAAGCTGCATTATCCAGGGTTTCCAATTACATTGGTTGCATTCAACGTTGTGGAGTAAACTGGATCGGGTATCGTTTCCATTTTCCAATTCTATGGCTGCCTTCAGAAAAATATCAGTGTCATTTCCAGTTGACCAACAGAGATGAAGCCTTGGCATGGCAGAACTTGCAGAACAATGGAGCATTCAGAGCTCCTACATATGCCACCTTCTCCAGCTACTGCTTGAGTAATTTGCATGCTCAGTCCTAGTACTCAGACTCCGATTCAGACTAGGGGTTGCCTAAGGACATGCAACATTTTTAGCTGGGGGGGATGTTAGGACTCCACTGTGTATCATTTTTGCTATATATTTTGACACCACTTCACCCTTATAACCATGATTAAAAAGAATCCCATTATCATCTTTAGTCTCTTTATCCCAAGGTATACAAAAACCTCTTCTTTATTATATGTTTAATCTGTTTTACATTTAATTCCATAATACTCTTATATTTTATCATTAATTGAAGTGTATCATTGCTAACACAAGTCCAAAGATCGCAGATAAGTATATGCGGCCGTTGCTGAAACAGCTGACTCAGTTGCTGAAACAGCTGACTCAGTTGCTGAAACAATTAACTCAGTTGCTGAAACAGCCGTCAAGCACGCAAATTCCGTCAAGCGTAATTTGCGATTCTGGAAGAAGCTTTTTGTGGAATAGCAGCAGCAGTATGAAGACGTGATTACCTGGATCAGCGTGAAGATAACAATCTTGTTATCTCTGTTGTAACAATACCTTTTTATGAAGAACAGAATAGTCATGTTTTGGGAAAAAGAACAGATTCGAGATAATATGGATTCACTCTCATGTAAATTGTAAATGATGTCTCCTCTTTAAAAGGAGGAGACATCATCATTAGAAGGAGTCAGTGGTTGTAAACTAAGAGAAGTACATTGTGTGAGAACTGGAGCTAGTCTCCATCTGTAATGTATCAGTTACTTTGACAGATGAATAAATTCTTCTTTTGAGCGTTCCAATTTAGTTCTTTCCCCCAGGGAATCTTGTGAGAGGGAAAGGGCCCGCCTTCCTCACAAGATTCACCCTTGATTCCTGTATTTTTTTTAACTCTTTGTGTGTCTTGCATTTTACTTTAATTCTGTTGTTGGACACTAGTTACACAGTGCAGTAATACTCTGTTCCCTTGACACTGCGTGTATTGAATGAATTTATTCTGAAGTTGAGAAATCTGTTTCTATTGATTGTATGAATGAATGATGTCGGGAAGCAGGTGTTGAAGATTCCTGTATAAAGGAATAGGGTCCTGCCCCATTACTTATCTTCCTTTGTCTGTAGTGTGATTAGAAGCAAGAGAACAAGTGCTAAAGGTTCCTGTTCATGGGAATAGGGTCTTGCTCTCTTGAATTCACCTTTCTTACAGTGTGATTAAGTGTCAGGCATCAGGTGCTGAAGTTCCTCACTAAGGAATAGGGTCTTGTTCCTGCTGTGGTTGATTGATTTCTCTCTTTGCAGATTGATTTTCCTTTGTTTTGGTTGTAACTGCAGTAGAGAAATTATTTCTGATATAACTAAATCGACTTCAGCTTTGATTAAGTAGAGTGCGAATCAGTAGATTGGTGAGATTAATAATTGTGTGTTCTCCTTTTACTACAACCTTGTTTCTGCTTTTGAAATTGAGCATATCCCGTGCGTGATTATCTTTGAAATAAAAAGACTTCCTCGGGTTGACAATTTACGTGGAGCTTGAATTGCGAAGCAATTAAAGCGACCAACACTAGTCACCTTTGATTTTTAATGAGCCTGAAGTGACAAGTGCTCAGATAGACCTTTTCTTTTAAGGAGTCAAAAAGGAATGAAAGTGACTACTCTAGAAATCTAGACAGAAGGATTACCAAACCAATTGCAAAACTACAATATACACCTCGGTGGTAAATTATAGATAAATTACCAAGGACTTTACGTACGGCATTCAATCTTCCTGAATGTTGTGTTTAGTGTGTTACGATCGATAGGGCAGTAGACATGGCTTCCTAAGGATAAAGGATATCAACCTATTATGGTCTCCCAATATATACTCGACGGTATGTGGGAGCACAAGTCCATATTGGCTCTTGTCGTATCAAAGAGGAGGAATCACCCAACCTACGATGAAAACGATAGTTACCAGGCTTTACGACGCCAGAATACGTCTCTAGGCTAGACTTCTAGATGTTGTGCATTAGGTTCCAAAGAGTTTTTATGTTCATTGAGGTTTATTTTATCGTTGATCTTTCTTAAGAAGTTTTCCTTTCAAGGTTCACCACGTGATGTAGATGTACAATTCCTAAATATGCAATCTAAAATGATAAACAGTCGTTTATTTTCTTTTAGCAATGAAAATCTTAGCTACTAAGGAAAGAAGAGTAAAATTCTTTCAACAAACAGCAGAGAGCACACACTAAATACACTTTTCCTAAATCAATTTCGGCATGCAGTCTAAATGCAAATGCACATGCATGTATTTGTTTTTCTGTTTCCTTAATGTGAGAATGCCAAAAAGAAAACTAAGTACAGATCTGAACTACTTTTCCTCAAAGCGACACTTTAGCAATTTCTTTTCAAAAGCAAAAGGAAGACTAAGACAACACTTTCAATTTCGAATGGAAAACTGCTTTCGACACTTCAAATAAAATACAATGGCAAAAGTAAAATCAACTATCTAAAAGAGGAAGACTTTACGACACTATTTTTCTTGACTGAAAACGACGGCTGCGACACTTTCAAACCAAAAGACGACAGTTTGATTAAGCTACTTTTTGCAAAGGAGGACTGTAAATGACGAAAAATACATAAAAAACTTTTACAATTCCTTATCAACGGAGGCTGAATAATGTAAAGGAAGAAGGTTTCAACAGTGATATATCATAGGAAGCAAAACTACTAAATAGAGCTGAAAACAATGAAGAAAAAATCAAAATCTGGAGAGAGAAATAGTCTCATTCAATCATCGCGCCTGTCCTTAAGGGAAACAGGGATGCATCTCACTTGCAGCACACCGGAAGTGCGATGCATCCAGACTGCCAATGAGAGACAGTGCAATGGTCCAGGGATGAGACTGAGCTTGGTTTTCACCCACAGTTTGCAGCGAAGTTCAGGGATTTAGGCCGAGCTTATGATAGACAGTAAACACAAAGTATAGAGGTACGATCTAATGAGGTTATCGAGCTACCACCAGGGCACTTATGATGTTTACAAGTCAGATGTTCAGTTCATAAACCAACCCAGAGATTGACTGAAGCAACGTTGATCTACTTTGCAGTTGCATAGCAAAAGCAGTTTGAAGGCTAGCTGGCTTAACTTCAGGCTCCATCTATAGTTTATAAAGCAAACAATAGTAACAAACAAACAAACTATTCCTTCCCCAGCGGAGTCGCCATTTTGTTTCTGGGAAAACTAGTGTCTATTCAGATCTGCTAGTCCCACTAAGAGGAGTAGCTATGTTAGTAACAAACAATTCAAAGTAACTTGTGTTTTCCTTTATGGGAGATAGATGAGAGAGAAGCAGAGAGCACCAACCTTAGTATTTCGCTTGGCTCCTTTCTTTTTTCCTCTCTCCTTTGATAGAGCTTCGCCACTCCTTTCTCACTTGTCCCGCTTCAAAGAACACCTGTAGAGACAAAGCAACAAAATACCAACAAAGCATAGAGATCTATAACCATAAACAATGTAGAATCAGATGTACATTAACCATACAAATGCATACACCATGTGAAGTCCAGCCTTAAAAATAAGTTTGAAATGACAGACTTAGGACACTTGCATTATTTTCTTGGTCTTCAAGTCTTGCAATCCAAGGAAGGTATTTCCCTTTCCCAATCCAGGTATGCCTGTGATCTTCTATGCCATTTTCACATGGAAGACTATAAGCCAGCTCCTTCTCCCTTTCCGTCTGGAGCCAAACTTTCAGTCACTTGTACTTCCCCTGAAGTTGATGCTACCTTATACCGCCAACTTTTGTATCTAACCCATACTCGTCCTGACCTTTCCTTTGTTGTTGGCCTTGTTGCTCAGTTTATACAAAACCCACGTGAAAGTCATTGGAAAGTAGCTAAAAGAATACTTCGTTATGTTCGAGGTACAATTCAATTTGGAATTCATTACGATGTCGAAGCATGATTCTCCTCTATTTGTTGGTTTCATTGATTATGATTGGGCTGGTGACCTTGATGATCGGAAGTCTACTGTAGGTTATGTGTTCACTCTTGGTTCAGGACCTATTACATGGGTTTGCAAGAAACAAGGTGCCATTTCTCTTTCTTCAGTAGAAGTAGAGTATCGTGGTGGCATAGAAGCTAGTAAGGAAGCCTTGTTGCTTCATCAGATGCTATCAGAGTTTGGCTTTCAGCAGTAGCATTTGACTACACTTTGGTGTGATAATCAAAGTGCCATTCAACTATGCAAAGATCCAGTCCAACATCAGCGTAGCAAACACATTGAACTGCACATGCACTTCATCAGAAAGCTCATTCATGACCATGTTATTGAAGTGTAGTATTGTTCAACAGATGATCAAGTTGCAGACATCTTTACAAAGGCTCTCACAGAGGCGAAGTTTACTAAACTTCGATTTAGGGTTGGAGTTCAGGAAGTTGTCACTAAGGGGGGATAGGCTCTAGTGCCTCCTTCCTTCTCCTATTGTGTCATATTTGTAAATCCTTCAATCCTATCCCAAGGTGTTCTTAAGGGGGGATGTTAGGATATTCCGACACATAGGAATAGTTAAGTTCAACTTGGTCTAGTATAGAGTTAGGTTAGCGTTAGGTAAAGTGTGTTTCTTTACCGTGTACATTTGTAACTTACAATCCGACGGTCACGATATGTAGTGATCTGAAGGTTCATTCTCTCCTCGGTATTACCGACACTTGATCCGTGGCTTAACACCCAATTGGTCCATGATCTCTATTTAAAGAGCATGGAGGGTCATTTGTAGGTTAACTGTTTATGAGAGAAGCTTATGTAAAATTTCATTCTTTTATTAATAAATTGCCTGATGTGGCCGCGTTGGCTCACGCTGTGGACTGTTTCCCTCTTTGAGGGTTTTAACCACGTCAAAAATATTGGTGTATTGATCTGTGATCTGTTTGTGAGCAGTGTCCTTTGGTGTTTTGTCTGAGGAACTTACCTTGTAAATTCCTACACAATGGTTGTTGTTGTATGTACCAACAACATAGCAAACTCACACATGGACATTATTGATAAAATCAATCATTTCATTAAATGTTGATAAAACAAGGTTGTCATAGCATTGACCAATGCAATTTATAATATTTAACGTTGAAAAAATAATTATTTCAATATGGATAACTGTGTGGTATATTTTATGTTATTATTGCTAGATGTTGTTTCTATATTCATGCATCATTTTTAAATGTGTAGTGATTTTATATATATATTTAAATCATTTAAAATTAAAATACTTAAAAATATTTGATACTTTGGTAAATAATATATTTTCCATTAGCTACTTTTCATCATAATTTAAGTATTTATATAAGAAAAGAAAGAGGAATAAGAAGTAAATAAAAATATTTTTGATCCTAAGACTTGTGGAGAAAAGTAATAGCATGAATCATGAGCACACGAATCATCATCATAAAAAGAAAAAAGTTGGAAGCTCCGTGTCCATGGATAATCGACAAAGTACCAGAACTGCGAGATCTGTAGATGGAGCATCTAGCTTCTACAAGAGGACCAACTCAACCATGGCTTACAATGTCATAGCGGGGAAGAAAATGTGAAGGACAAGCCATCAAGGTACTCTTGTTTACTCACACGTTTTTATCGAAAAATATAATTGTTTTCTATAATTTATTATTTTATTATATTACGTAAAAATTGGAAGGAAAAATGTTTGTAATGAGATACTCTGTCTTTACATTTGAATTTAATTAAATTGAAAATTATTATTATAATATTAATTATATTTCTAATGAATTAAATGTTTTTCAAATCCCAACTATCTGAATTCCACTAAAAAACACTCTTTGATTTGTGGAAAATATTTTGGTGTTTGGAATCAATTTGTAGTAGTCCCACTGGTGTTCTTCCAAAAGTATATTAAAAAAAATGGGTTATGGGATTAATTCTTTTGGTTGAATATTAAAAATATTTAATTTGTTTTTTTTGTTTTGGGTCATTGACTATGTTTTTCGGTTTACTATTAAATAATGATGAAAAGAGAAAACCTAGGTAAAAGGTTTCCAAATGATGTCCATACCAAAGAGTATATGTAAATGTAACATTAGGAGAATACCCTACAAGAGAGTACATGAGGGTCCATGCATATGAGGGTCCATTAGATTATGTAGAATTATAAAACTTTCCATTGTTGGCAATATGAACCATCTGTTGAATAGCTGCCACATATTATTTTGTAGGTGAGAAGAAGACCACATTTCTCATTGCCAAGAAAAGTGTGCATATGGCACCATTGATATGTATAGACAAACTATGAGACTCCATTGAGATGGGGCACTATATTGTTTCTAAGTTACTCCACACAAGTGTGCATATCGCACCATGGCATGTTTGGTCTATATAGACAAACTATGAGACTCCATGGAGATGGGGCACTATATTGTTTTTGAGTTACTCCACACATGTATATGGAGAATGTGATGCGCTATTAAAGAAATTATGGCAACTAGTTGTAGTAAATTAAGCAGGTATCACTTTAAGGAAATAGTGTAATCCAAAACCTACTATTGAAGCAACCAATATACAACAATAGTAAGAATCTTCTAATTTGTCATCCTTTGGGCCGAGTTCAACTTGATGCAGATTAATAATACATTGTCTTGATTTAAAACATTTATAGATAATTTCCTAAATGAGATAATCATGAATAACAAGGAATACAAATTGGAATACGAATACATCATAAATTTCGAATGCCACCATGTCAGACAACGGAATTTTTTTTAATAAATTCCCTTCATCAAACTACATAATACACCTAAAATGAGGCAAACATAATTTGTATCTAGCATTCCATCTTAGTAGAAATTGCCAATTCTAAAAAATCAATATTTATTCACAATAGTTTTAAATTTTTCATTGGTACAATAAGTGCTGAATTATATCTCAGTGAACTTTTATCATCTCAATATTTCAATTGCTATTTTTATTATGTATTACCAACTTAACACAAAAACACTAAATAACCTAAATATAATACAACAATTATTATTTCAAACCAAAGTATATTTTTTCTAATTCAACAATTCCAATTTAACAATCCTATCGACCTCTTTTTCCACCTTTTGGGGCATTTTGCTAATATTATTCATTGAGTGCGATGGAGCCAGTGAGAGACGACATGGTTTTTCTCTATTGCAGGTCATATGTTGAAGTCATCGCCATTGCTTGTGCTCTTCAAAGTCCAAAGAGGCTCAAGTCCACAACCTCAATATGCATTTTCTCCCTTGGTGTTGGCCACTAGTAATCTCAATTGTTAGAGATCTGATTAACATCTCATCGCTCTGAGTATTTTATCCTTAATCTTGAGGCATGGACTTGCATCAAATCATCCCATTTTATTTGGGCTTTGATTCTACCATGGTCGTGGATGTTGTTGCAAAATGGAAACTACGCAAGCACCAGAGCAGCTTAGGGGGTCCCTCATGGTTTGTATTTGAATGAAGATAATATGCTTGCAAATATTTCCAAGAGTGATGAACACTTTTGTGGGAAGTACTCCAATAAAGTGTTTATCAAAAATATTGCTTGAGTTTTTCATGAGCAGTGTGGGTTTATATGCAACCTATTTGATATAAATCCCAAGCCATAACACCCAGGTTTGGTTCAAAACTTTCGAACTATTCTTTTGACATGGATTTTGTGTCTCTAGGTTCTAAACCCCTCCCAAGTCTAGGTGGTTTGGGAGTTTTGGACTCCCAAAAAATTCCATTTTTTTTTTTAAACACTGTCTACAAAGAACCTATGCTTCATTGTCAATGAGGGAGTTGTCATCTCCTCTCTCACTACCAATATTCATCACTAAACAAGAATCTTGTCAGGGGTGATGTGACTCCCTTTATAGGTGAGGCAATTAATTTGAACATATGAACTCAAAGAGTAGGAATTAAAGACTTCATTATTTCCCTCAATGCAAGTCTGAGTGAAGGGGCCAAAGTAAATGGGGCATCATTGACATCAAAACCCTTGTCGTTCAAAGATGCCCTTAAGCCAGGTTCCAAATCTAAGCCCTTAAAGGCTCTTTCAAGACATGCTTTTGTGGTGGATCATTCATCGATCACTCCAACACTTTAGATGAATGATTTCTCTACCAAGATTAATATTTGGGGTTATCAATGGTGTGCTATTATTTTCAAGTTCAATGGATTTTGGCCCCTAGCTATTTTCCTCAAGGGTTGGGTTCATTAGAATTAGACCCAAAATTTGAATCTGCTATTTTGTAACTATCTTCAAGGACCTTAAATATTGATAGAAGATTTTTGACCAAGGAACCTCATTGTGAGGTCGTGCATGTATTTCAATCCAACCATGGTTTCTGGAGTTAAACCCCCTTTCCATGTAGTCTTTGGCTACTTTGGTATGACTACGACTCCGAAACTTACCCCTATAGTGGATTAGGCCAAACTTCCACAAAGCTATTGGAAATACATTAGGATGTCTTGTCACAATTGCCTATTTAAGATTGGCAGATGGGTTCATTTAATTCATCTACATCTATGTGGAATTGGACTTAAGCATCAGACTTCTAGATAAAATCAGTCTTAGAAGGGGCAGAAAGGAGTACCTTTAACCATTGGACTATGAAAACACCACTTTTAGATGCAGAGTTTGTTAGTAGCTAGGGAATCTCCAGAATGTGTGTCTAGCCTCAAAAAGGTTGTTTAGTTCCCCAAAGTTGAGAAAACCCAATCTTTCGTGGAGGGATCACAAGGAAACATCTAATGAAATGAATATGGTAAAACAAAAGAGGGACTAATCTCAGCAGCAAAAGAAAAATTCTGACACCTTGACTTTTCAAGATCCAATACAATCCCCTGAGGGTTTGCCTCATCCTTTTGTTGGGGAGAATCCTCAGGCTAAGGTGAAGGAAGGAACAACAAATCTAATTTTGTCTTCAACCAATGGGCATAAGGGCTCTCACTAGTCTCACCATTTTGATAGTGATAAAGAGATCACATGCTCTGTTGAGCCATTAGCAATGGAGCTTTCTCACGAAAATGAAAATTTGGCCTTATCTCCAATTGTAACTGATAACTCTATAGATTAGATAGATGTTAAAAAAGAAAAAAGTAAAAACCCTGAATAAATATTGTGTATGACACAAATAATGCTAAAAAAAGCTCTTTAAAACTTATAACATCTTTATTTAATTTATTTTCTGAAATAATAAAATTTAATTTAAAAAAGTAATATATATATATATATATATACTAATTAACTAATTTATAAATATTAAAAATTATAATTGTAAACCTAATTAATTAATTAATTAATAATAACTATACAGTTATTTTAATTTTCAAATTACTCTAGCAAATCCATACATTCTCTATACTCTATAAGTAACTAAATATTATTTGATTATCCTTCAATAAGTATAAATATATTATACTACTCTTATTACATGGTTAATATTTTACCTAATACAAATGATGATATATTAAGGTTATGAATATGCATTCATATAAAATTGCAATTATTAATTTAAACATAGATTTTAACTTAATTTCTTATCATTTGATATATTAAGATTATGAATATGCATTCATATAAAATTGCAATTATCAATTTAAACATACATTTTAACTTAATTTCTTTTCATTTCACTAATTTCAAATTGTTATCAAATTCCTAATGCCTTTAGATTTCAAATACTTTTCCAAACTAGTAGAATTTTTTCCATTTTCATATTCCTTAATATTGCTTAGTATTTGTATTACTAAGTACTAATAATGTATTTTCCTAGATGACACTTTTTAGGTTACACAACATACTGTATACTTACCATTTCCTAGATAGAAGCCATTATTGTTATATATAGATATGCATGGTTGGTAAGTAATTATGTTAATGACTTATTGTTTTTTATAATTTTAATAATTTTAAGGTAATATAAAATTTT
>APFE031530604.1:0-11508 GCA_000404065.3 Pinus taeda | reverse complement strand
AATATGAATTCCTAGTCCATAAAAATTAATAGACCTGCCAAGGCAAGACTCTAGCAATCAATTTGACAATTAACCACTATTAATTTAACATTGACCAATGCAAGTTATAATTTTTAACTTTAAAAAAATAAATATTTGATTTCAATATTATTAAAAAAATATTTTTCAAACATTTAATTGGATGATAATTTGAAGGTCTTATTGCAACTTAACACAACACAATGTCATGTGGGTAACTGCCTCACATTTTTCTTCCATAATTATTTACTAATAGATAGTATCCACCATAATTTAATTTAAGCAAATATTTGCATAAAAATGAATAAGAACAAGATTAAATTAAATATACTTACCAAGAGGTACTTCCCACCATTATTTATGTGTTCTTCAACACCTTACTAAATATGAGTAAAAATGTAAATTTTACACTTCATATACCATTTGCAAATATTTGAAAATATTTGCATAAAAATGAATAGGAACAAGATTAAATTAAATATACTTACCAAGAGTTACTTCCCACCATTATTTATGGTTTCCTTATAACACTTTACTAAATATGAGTAAAAATGTAAAATACAAGTCATTATTCCTTAATAAGCCATTAAATTTTACACTTCATATACCATTTGCAATTTATTTGAAAACATAATTTGTAACTGGAGTGACAGGAACTAAACTGCCTTACAACATTCCTTAATGTTGCAATTGATAATAACCTCATTTACAAACTTTAATACTGTAATTTACAATCTCCCTTTAAGCTTTTGAATTATAATTCAAGTTTTCGCTGAATTGTTGCTGAATTGTTTCACCATTGTATAGTGCTTCAGCATGGAACTTAGAACCAGAAATCTGTTTTGCACACACAATTCACATTCCAAAAAATTACAAATTTAATGTAAAATAAATAAATATAAGCATATTGTAGTCCTTTTATAATTTGCTTTATATTTTATTTGCTTTTATATTTTATATTTACTCTTATATTAATATAATAAATCATTTAAATAACCAATAAATATCAATAAATATTACATTAATTTATAATAAGTATTAAAACAATTATTTTATTGAACATTTCACAATAAAATAAACACACTTAAACTGAATTATAATTTTATTATAAAATATCATTATTATCAATATAAAAATGGTATACCATCAATAATAGATCACCTTTTCCTTTCATATATTTTCCTTTTCCCAAAAAAAACCATAAATAATTGTATATGGCCATTGTTATTCATATTCCTTCAAAAAATTAGCTGGATAATAACAGCAACCACAAACAACTAACTGGATAGAATTGAATGCAAAATCTGTGTAGAAGCAAAGCTTTGATGAGAAATTGGTCGATTTGAAATGAAGTATAAGCTGTTCAACTGAATTGCGTCTTCCTGGATAGAAAATAAAATTTTGCATTTTGAAATTCATAGAGTTTGTCAAAATCTTACCACAGAGCAGAGATACCCAGACATCAGGTTATAGGAAGACGTTGGCCGTGAGTAAAATTACATCATAGCTGGTATGTAAGGATATCGATAGATAAGTATTCATCAAACATTCAAATAACACAAGAATATCAAGGATATGATTGAACGACTTGAAATTATATATGCTTTATTTTTCATCACAGAAATTGGGGTTACAGCAGGTCATCAACACATATTATTGGGGTTACAGCAGGTCATCAAAGATATATATTTGTCCAAAACTCACTGCAATCAAAGATATATATTTGTCCAAGTGGATCAACCATCTTTGACTAACACCTCCCTCTGTGTGCTCTTTTGAGCTTAGTTTTCTTTGTTAGAGGAAAACCACATAAAACACTGGTTCATTTCAGAAATTGATGTGACAGTAACATCAATACAAATTATTTAAGAAATTTGTACAGCCCATAAAATGGTTTTGTTATTAGAGGGAAACCACATAAACACTGGTTCATTACAGAAATTGATGTGACAGTAACATCAATACAAATTATTTAGGAAATTTGTACAGCCCATAAAATGGTTTTGTTATCGGAAACATTATCCAATCCCTAGTTTTATTCCATAGTATCATTATAGTGATACTTCCTGAAAATCCAATCCCCATTCCTAAACCCACTGCATTCAATGATACATATTTGTCCAAATGGTTCAGCCATCCTTGACTAACACCTGCCCCTGTGTTATTGTGAGTCTTGTTTTGTTTTTCATTGCATGACTGTAGAGGAAAACCACATAAACACGGGTTTCCTTGAAATGAAGTAATATTGAAAGTATCAAACTGTGTTGCTAGTGGGATTTTGCCACAAAGTTTGTTGAATGAAACATCTAAGTATGCTAGCATGGATAGCATAGAGAGTTTTTGAGGAATTTCTCCGCTTAAATCATTTTTGGCCAAGTCCAATTGTGCCAAAGTAAATATAACACCAAGAGATGCAGGTATGTGCCCTTCCAATTTGTTACTTGATAAATTCAGCAATCTCAGGCTGATCAAATTCCCTATAGTTGGAGGTATTTCTCCCATAAGATTATTGCTAGACAAGTCCAATATTGTGTTTGTAGCCAACACATATGTTAGAGTATACTCATATCCCTTGATGACAATGTCCAGATCCTCATACAATGTATTACTGGCGAGCTTGGAAGACCCGAGAGTTTTGAATCCTTGGAGCCTTTCTAGATCGGATGGTATCTTTCCATTGATTCTGTTGTTGGACAAATCCAACACTTGCAATTTGATGAGATTTGTGATGTTTGAAGGAATCCTACCATGAAGCTTATTATGGCCAACACTTAAAACTCTCAATTCATGAAGGGCTGCAAGGTAATCAGGTAGTTGACCGGTTATTTCATTTTTGCTCAAGTCTAATAGTTGAAGCTTGGTACATTTGGCCAAAGAATCAGGGAAAGTCCCAAAGAAGTTATTAGAATAAGCAGAAAGAACTTCCACAGAATCAGGAAATCCGATGTCTAGATTTCCACTAAGTTTGTTGTCAGACACCTTCAACCTCTGTAAGACTGTGCATTTACTTAAAGTAAGTGGTATTTTCCCTGACAAGAAGTTGCTCTGCAATAATAAATTCTGCAGAGATTTGCAATTGCCTAGGGATGAAGGAATCTTTCCATTCAACTTGTTTTTAGACAAATCTAACACCTCTAATTCCACACATTGGCCAATATGATCAGGGATTGGTCCCTCCAAATTGTTTTCAGATATATCTAATTGTTGAAGCAAAACCAAACCACCAATACTTGTGGGAATGCCACCAGAAATATTGTTTGAACCCAAGAAGAATTTTATAAGAGAATGAAGCTTTCCTATGCTTTTTGGAATTGTACCTGTAAAATAGTTGGTATCTAAATAAAGCTGCTGAAGATTGTTCAAACCAGTAATTTCCTCTGGGATTCTGCCACTCAGCTTGTTCGTACCAAGATTGAGGAAGGTCAATTCCTTCAATTTTCCGAGGCCTTTAGGTATGTCACCCGTGAAGCTATTTTCACCTAAATTTAAGTAGGTAATCTGACTCAAATTTCCAATGGCTTCAGGTATGTTACTGCTCATGTTGTTTCCAAGTAGACTCAAGGTGGAGAGGGGAAGCCCAAACATACTCATAGGCAGGGAGCCTTGAATCCTATTGTATTCTAAATCCAGCCATACAAGATTGCTGCAGTTTCCTATTTCATAAGGGATAAGACCTGAAATATTACCTGGGCCATAAATGGATAGCTGACCAAGCTCTCTCAAATGACCAAATTGAGGTGGGATATTACCTGATAATGCCTGATTGTCTCCCAAAAACAAAACCTGAAGAGAAGAGCAGTTTCCTAGAGACGGAGGAATGGTGCTCTCCAACTTGTTTGATTGTAGATACAGGTACTGTAAATTTTGCAGCAAGCCCAGTTCAGCAGGAATTTTTCCACTCAAGTTGTTGTGAGAAAAAGCGATGTACCATAGCTGAGTACAATTACCAAGATCTGGAGGGATGTGACCACTTAGTGAATTGCCTTCAAAGTAGAGAACAGATAAATACCTGATCAGAGCCAAAAATGAAGGGATTGGACCAGTGAGATTGTTGTATCCAATGGACAACACCTGGAGAGAAGTGCAGTTGCTCAGAGAAGTTGGAATACTTCCACTCAGATTATTGTTGCTCAAGCGGAGCTGTTCCAACTGGCCAAGACAACCGAATTCTGTTGGTATACTCCCTGTCAAGCTGTTCATTGAAAGTCGGATCCATTGCAGCTTTGTACAGTTACACAGCGTTTTTGGAATATAACCACTGAGCAAATTATAGCTGAGGTCGAGTACTCCCAGCGCTTTTAACTTCCCAAACTCCGTTGGAATTCTCCCTGTCAAGTTATTCTGAGAAAGATTCAGAGTACGTAATAATGAGAGTTTGCCAAGAGAGGGTGAAATGGCACCTTGCAATCCCAATCCAGGCAGTATAATGGCAATCACTCGTTTAGTGCGCTTTCGGCAGAAAATGCCATTCCAGGAGCACATGTTATCAGAGTTTGCTACGGTCCAGTTGATCAACGAGCCGGCGGGATCCGATGTGAGGGCCTTTCTGAATGACAAAAGGGCTTCTACGTCCTTCCTATCGTCAGCGTCCATGGGTGATGATGATGATGTGAATTCAGGTTGCTCCACAGTGCCTTCATCTTCCTTCAAAAGGGATTGAAGAGAAGCACTTCCACCAGTCATGCGCTCATACAGATGATCATGGTGTAAAGCACGGCCCCTGTGAACATGTGTGTAATGATATGGCTTCATGGAATAACTAATAGTTGCCAGGAGAAGAAGCCACACTAGTATCATCATCGACACAGCACTTTTCTCCATTTCTCTCTTTATCCCAAATCTAACGACTTCGACGACTTGCCTGTGAGTTCCCTTGTTTGCAGGCACACATATAAATATTGGAGGTCTTATAGAGTCATTGAAGATGCAGAGTAGGTTGAAAAGTCTAAATACAATATGAAAAAGAAGGCAGAAATCATAGAATTCACTGGTACAAAGTCATGGAGAAGTGTGAACACTCAGACCATCCACGAAATTAGTCAGTCTTTGGCTCTTTGTGCAAGAAAGTAATGGTTTTGGATTTTGAAAAAGAAACTTGCCTGTGAGTTCAGGCACACATATAACTATTGGAGGTCTTATAGAGTTATTGAAGATGCAGAGTAGGTTGAAAAGTCTAAATACAATATGAAAAAGAAGGCAGAATTCCCTGGTACAAAGTCATGGAGAAGTGTGAAAGGAAGTAATGCTTTTGGAATTTGAAAACGAAGGCAGAAATCATCGTATTCACGGGTTCAAAGTTATGGAAAAGTTGTGGAAGTAAGTCATGTTTTTGAATTTTGTGGGTACACCGTATGGATGGGGGCAAGCACTCAGAGACAAAAATTAATAAATAAATCTGGTGTTGTGTTTGACGATGGGTTATACCGCACAAGCAGTCTCTTTGGTTGATGGATTATAAGATTCTTGAACACTCCTGTTTAGTCTACTTCTGTTTGAAAATACATCACAACGGACAAGGTTGCCTTTAGGCTTTAGTTGTGTGGTAATGGATCGTGAACAGTCAAACCATCCATTTCGTTTTTTGGGTTCCACGAAATTAGTTAGTATTGATATTGAATGCCTTGACAGTGACCGTGACAGCGGACGATTCTGATATTTGCTTTCACCGTAAACCCGTGTCCATAATTTCTCCGGCAAACACACTTTCCGGTTAACGGTTGCCGAAATAGATTGACGCATCATCCATTTGCTTTCACCGTAAACCCGTGTCCATAATTTCTCCGGCAAACACACTTTCCGGTTAACGGTTGCCGAAATAGATTGACGCATCATGCATGGCTTATCTGGAGGCGATTCCTATATCACACACAGCTTATAGCATAGTAAATGCTATTTAACAGGGGGTCGGTATCATGAGAGAGAAAAAAAATGCGTGCCCTGTTACACGGGTTATATCGGCCCCATGTCAGATAGCATTACTATGTTATAGGGTGTGATATAGGAATCATCCTTATCCAGATGTCAGATGATCCCCATGGGCATGATGGCCAATAAATAATGTTTGCAGTCATACAGTATGTAATGCAGAAGATCCCCATGGGCATGATGGCCAATAAATAATGTTTGCAGTGATACAGTACGTAATGCAGACTGGCGAATTAATGTTGAAAACTCATTTGAAGTGAATTCAAATTTGAATTTCGAGAAGCGCTATATTATTTATTCCAATATTTTGTGTTTTTAATTAATTAAGCTTTTATTGCAGCTTGGCCCTTTTCATTTTTTGTGATAACCTCCCGCGGGCTGCGTCTTGCAAGTTTTCCATGGATCTGGCTATGGATGTTTATATTCCAGAAGATTATGTTAGAAGGCGCTGCAAAATATAACGATGTGGAGGCTCCTATTATTACCCATGTGGTAGCTACTATTATTATTATTTTCTATAATTAGAGATCATAGAGGTACGTTTAGGGCACAAGCTCACATGGCGTTCACACAAAATATGAACTGTTTGTTTTTAATGCACGAAATGTTTTTTTTTTAATTATATCAAAGGAGAGGAAAATAATTTTATTGTTTTATTGGAATTCTGTAATGGAAGTTATATTAAACAATTTTATTGTTTTATTGGAATTCTGTAATGGAAGTTATATTAAATACTTCATTGAGTTGTGGAAACTTCAATTTACTACTAGGTAAGCTATACAAGAAATAGTTACTTTAAATTTATTAAGTTGTTTTTTCTTAGAAAATAAAGAAGTTGTTAAAATTAATTGTTTTGGGTTTATATGTGATTGGTAATTGATTATTAGAGACATTTGAAGAAAAAAGTGGAAACATTTCCATTTTATATGGAGTTTAGTAAGAAAATTATATAGAATACAATACATTGGTGAACAAAGACATACAAATTCATTAAGTTTTTATTAAAATATATTTTTATAATTATTCATTGCAAAATATAGGTGAAAATTTATGTAAACAAATTGTTTCTCATTTAATTTAATTGGTAGGAGGATTGTCTCATACGTAATAAAGAAAGAAAGATGTGGAAAGTCATTCAATCTCAATATATGGATATTAGTAGGCAAGCATTTTTTGAGTGGGACATATTGACGAAGAGAAATGTAAAAATTCATTAATATATTTGGAATTTGGTTGTTACCCCTATTCACTAGGAAATAGAGGCGAAGAAGTTGGGGGAAATTAATTATTTTAACTTGAATTTGGTTTGCACGTTAAGGTTTCGAAGAAAGGCGTGAATTCAACATATTTATTCTATATTGAATTTAGTGGGTAATTTATATTGAATATGTTGTTATATTGATGAAAAATTTGTGTAGATTGGTTAATTCTATTTTGAATTTGATTAGTGCAAATATTGACAAGAAAATAAAGTTGAAGAAATGTAAGGAAATGAGTACTCATTAGAGATCTTAGGGCCATTATTATGTCTTTCCCCCTCCTGGGTACTCTCAGCTGGGGTTCTATAAATGGATGAGCCCATTGGAGGAGGTTTACATGACTCAACCAGAGGAAGACAAGCATACCTCAGAAATCAATCTCTACCACTTATGGAAAAGTTGTCTCCTATAGCGGAAAGAGACTCCTAACCGGCTTATCTTGCGGCCGAATCTATCAAGCCTTTCCTGTCATGATGGTTCTTCGGTCGGTGCAAAGGAGGTTATACCATACTGAAAAGTTCAGAGAAACAAATCCATTGTTTCCTGATGGCAAGACATTTCCAGAGTTGAAGGGAAAAGGCACTATCGCTCGACCCGTTACCAGCGTTAGACATAAGTTCTTCCCTGGAAAAGCAGAATGGAACCCTGCATGCTGTCAAAGCTATTCCCTCAAAATTTCCCCTCGATTTGGAAGAACATCCTCGTTCACAACCCAAGCTAAATCTAATAATGAGGAAGATTTATAGGAGGTCAAACACAAATATGCTGGTTGCTCTCGGACGTACCGGGTATATGTTTTTAATTTAAAGTTAGTTGGTAGGTGAATTGTATGATATATATATCGTTGAAATAAGTGTGAAAATTCATTCATTTTAAATGAAATATAGTGGGAAGTCATGTCCAATGTGACATATAGTGAAGAAAGTCAGGCAAAATAATTTATTATATTACAAAAAATGGTTGGTACCAATATTGTCTAGGAAATAGACCACTACTTTAGGACATTTGAAGAATGTTGTGGTATCTTATTCCCACTATATGAAATCTAGTCGGTTGGCCATTTTGAATTGGACTTTCTTCTACTCATTAATTTTATTTTGAATTTTATTATTGCAAATATTGATGAGATAATAGAGTTGAAGAAACTTGGGGAAATGTTATGTTTCTAGTTTAAAGTTTGTTGGTAGGTCAATTGTATAATACATATACTATTGAAAAAATGTGGAAAACCATTCATTCTAAATGAAATCTACTAGGAAGTCATGTCTAATCTGACATATTGTAAATAAAGTCGTGCAAAATTATTGATTCTATCTACAAAATAATGGTTGGTATCAATACTGTCTAGGAAATTGACTATTGCTCTGCAACAATTGAAGAATGTTGTTGGAACTAATTCCCACTGTATGAAATTTAGTGGAGATACATATCAAGTGACACATATTCACAATGACAATTGCGTAAACTTATGAATTTTATCTGGAATTTCATTGGCAGTGGTTTTGACTAGTACATAGAGGTGAATAAGTTAGGAAACTAATTGCCTTTACTTTGAATTTTGCTGGTAGCTTATTTTTTTGGTATGTACTATTAAAGAGAAGTGTGGAAAATCATTCATCTTATTTGAAATATAGTGGGTTAGCCATATTGAATAAGGTTTTCTTCCACTCATTAATTTTATTTTGAATTTGATTAGTTCAATTATTGATGAGAAAATAGAGTTAAAGAAATTTATGGAAATGATTTGTTTCTAGTTCAAAGTTAGTTGGTAGGTCAATTCTATAATATGTATATTATTGAAAAAAATGTGGAAAATCATTCATTCTAAATGAAATATAGTGGAAATTTATGTCCGATGTGACATATAGTGAAGAAATTCATGCAAAATCATTGATTATATTTACAAAAAAAATGTTTGATATCAATATTGTCTAGGAAATTGACCACTTCATTGGGACATTTGATGAATGTTGTGGGGACTTATTCGGGCCACTATATGAAATTTAGTGGGTTAGTCATATTGAATGTGACTTTCTTCTACTCATTAATTTTATTTTGAATTTGATTAGTGCAAATATTGACGAGATAATAGAGTTGAGAAAATTTAGGGAAATTATTTGTTTATTTTTCAAAGTTAGTTGGTAAGTCAATTGTATGATCTATATACTATTGAAAAAGTCGGGAAAGTCATTCATTCAAAATGAAATTTACTGGGAAGTATGTCCAATGTGACATATGGTAAAGAAAGTAATGCAAATTCATTGATTCTATCTACAAAAAAAAAGGTTGGTACCAATATTTTATAGGAAATTAACCACTTCATTGGGGCATTTGATTGATTTCTGTGGAAACTAATTGCCATTGATTGAAATTTAGTGGGGATTCATATCAAGTGACGCATATTCCTGAAGAAAATTGTGCAAGCTTATGAATTTTATCGAGAGATTGGTTGGCTATGGTATTGACTAGTACATAGAGGTGAACAAAATAAGGAAAATAATTGTCTTTACCTTGCATTTTGTTGGTATCTTAATTTTTTGGTACGTACTATTGAAAAAAAGTGTGGAAAATCATTCATTCTATATGAAATTTAGTAGATTAGCCATATTGAATGGGACTTTCTTCCACTCATTAATTTTATTTTGATTTGATTAGTGCAATTAACAAAGTAAACTATCAAATGGGAATTGTACCAAGTGCTTTTTTTTGGGGTAGCAAACAATCATCCAATTTTGAAAACTGTTGATTCAGAATACATCTTTTTTTGGAGCATATTTTTGACACTTTAAATTTTCTTATGTATCAAGTATGAACATTTTTTTAAAATGTTAGTGATTTTCATGCTGATTTTGAATAATGTTGATATAGTATCAACCCCTTTATTTAGAGGGCTTATTTTTGACACTTTAAATTTTCTAATGTATTAAGTGTAGATCATTTTTTTTTAAATGTTGGTGATTTTCATGTGGATTTTGAAAAGCATCAACATTTTTTGTTAAGGTATATTTTTTAACACTTTAAATTTTCTTATGTCCTATGTATGCACAATTTATTTTTAAATATTGATTAATTAACTATTTTTCAAGTTGTATTATTCTTTATCTTGTTTTTCGTCCTAGGATGTTTGTTTTTTAAGGGTTTTCCAAACATGTGTTTTTTGTTTTTTTCGCTATGTTTTTTTATAATGAAATTTTTAATTTCTTTTGCAAAGTTTAAAAAAAATAGTAACATTAATATTTTGAGGTTAGGATTTTTTATATATTTATACATCATTAATTAATACTTTAATATATATAAAAAAATTGTCACCAAAAAATAATAATTTTAAACATTAGACAACAAATACACATTTTGCATATAAATATAATTAAAAGAATACGTATTTCAAAACCTTTTCGATAAAAATTACATGGTAAATAAAAGATCTTTATAAAAAATTGAAAAAGAAAAAGTTGGAAAAACTGCAAATTTAATAGATTTTTAATGAATTTTATATCTAAAAATGATGACATTTGAATTTTTTTTCAAAAAAAAAAAATCAATAAAATTTTAGGTTAAAAAAGAAAAGAAAGAAGAAGAAGAAGAAAACATACAATTATTATAAAAAAAAGAGAACAAAACAAAATAAAATCCTTAAACATAAAAATAAAAAACATGAAAAATAATAAAAAACTAAAAGGGTAAAACATTGAAACAAATTTTAAAGAAACACACACACATATAAAACAATTAAAAAACATTAAAAAAATGAAAAACGAATAAAAAATTAATAAAAAAAAACAAATAATTAAAAACAATTAAAAAGAAACAATTAAGAAAAACATAAAAGTTAAATAAAATAAATAGATAAATTTAAAAATTGTGACTCCACTAGCCCTTGGCGGGCCAAGCTTGATTCCGGAAATCAAGATTTAGTTTGGCCAAGGCTCGTGGGCAGCAGGTTTGGGTAGGCCAACTTTGATTCCCAGAATTGGATTTGGCCCACCTAGGGCCCATGGGTAGAGCACCTACGCGAGTGGGGGTTTCCTGCAGTGCCCGCTTAAGGCCCGTGGGCTGAGCGCCTAAGTGAGTGGGGGCTTCCTACAACGCTCACCTAGGGCTCGTCGGCTGAGCACCTAAGTGAGTGGGGGCTTCCTACAACACCCACCTGCCCAAGCTTGTAGCCCATGGGCCCTAGAAGAATTGGGCTTCGCCCAACCATGGCACGTGGGTCATGGGACTAGGCAGGCGAGCGCTACATGCAACCCTTTCCCACCTAGGCCCGCGACCCATGACCCTAGGAGAATCGGGCTTAACTCGCCCAAGG
>APFE031530583.1:2220-27735 GCA_000404065.3 Pinus taeda | reverse complement strand
GTTGGCCATTGATGGATTTTGGGGTTGCAAAGTGGTGTCTCAATTTGTTGTTTCGCTTTTCTTATTTTTTTTTTTTTTATCAATTTTGTTGTTTTTTTTGCTATAGTTGTGATTTTTTATTTTTTATTCCTATGTTTTTTTCTTATTTTTTAATTTTTCTTTCACATTTGTGAGCATGGCCATGCTGATTTGTGGTTTCATATTTTTTTTCTTATTTGTTCTGTCTTCTATTTTTCTTGCTTTCGTTCTTTTTTCCTGGGTTTGGCAGTGAGGGTGGAGTAATTAACCAAGTCATTATGACCTATGATGTTGGTTTAGTTCCTAAAGTGTAGTGGACAAAGACAATAGAGGTATGTATTAAGGAATATGCTTGTTTATGTATAAAGGTGAACAAGGTATGTATGGGAAACTTGTTTGTTACTACATAATCATATGCTTTTATGTCCTTTTTCATTTAAGTCATATGTTGTTTCATCATTGTATCATGTGTCTTTGTTGAAATTGTAGATGGTGAGGGTGGAGTAATTAACCAAGTCATTATGACTTATGATGTTGGTTTAGTTCCTAAAGTGTGGTGGACAAAGGCAATGGAGGTATGTGTTAAGGAATTTGCTTGTTTATGTATAAAGGTGAACAAGGTATGTATGGGAAAACTTGTTTGTTACTACATAATCATATGCTTTTATGTCCTTCTTCATTTTACTCATATGTTGCTTCATCATCGTATCATGTGTTTTTGTTGAAATGTAGATGCAATACTGATTAAGCAAGGTGAAGGAACACTCCGTGGAACTATTATTAAAAACTCTTTGCATGAGAGACATGTGAGTCACCATAGCAAAGATAGAGCGAGTTATATTTTGGTTAAAAACTCATGTTGAGATTAGATGCATATTATATTATTTGTGATTTATTTATATAATGAGCGTTATGCAAATGTGAGTAAAGAAAGGTGGTGGAGTATCAAGGAAACCACATTTTTTTTGTATGAGAGAGACTTGCAAATGTGCAGGAGAACAAAGGCAAAATGTGCATTCTTTTTGGTTTCAAAATGGATATCTTCCTGTTTCAATCCAATGGTTGATTTTTGGTCAGTACATAAGATGTACTTTTGCATAGTATTACTCTTAAGACAATTTGTTTTGCTTTATGATTTATCATAATATATGTAAGTATTTGTTTGGTATGTTGTGCAGGAACTTGAGGCAGGTCCTAAAAACTCATGATTACAAAAACATAGTTGGCGAAGGTGAAGTTTGAGGTGATATGTATGGTTCCATTTGTGTGTATATAAATTCAATGCATCTTACGTTATTTTTCATCTATCTAATTATTCACTGCATTACAATGCAGATAATGTAATGTGGAAAATCACTAAATAAAATGTTGAAATCATTAGTGAGGAAGAGATTGCAGTAGAGTGCAAAGGCAGAGAAAAAGGTACATGTGAGTTTTATTTTGGTGCAAATATACATATATGATCCACTATTCACATATTTACCTATATATGATCATCCCTACTTATTTATTTAGGGCTTATGTTTTTTACTCCTTACATAAGATGTACTTTTTAGTGCATAACATTATTCATAATATCTCACAAGATTTTGTGTATTTAGTATTTTTCATAATCTCTTATTGAGTGCAATGCAATGCAGGTAATGGAATGTGAAGAATCACTATTGAAACTACTAAAATATCTTTACGAGAGAGATTGTAGTAGAGTGTAAAGGTAAAAACAAAGGTAGGGGTGAGATCTTTTTTGGTGCACAATTTGTTATGAAATCCTTCTCATTTCAAATACAATAGTTTTCGTGTAAAGGTAAATACAAAGGTAGAGGTGAGGTCTTTTTTGGTGCAAAATTTGTTATGAAATCCTTCTCATTTCAAATACAATAGTTTTCTTCCCTCTTAATGATTTAGGTTTGATTTCTAGTGTAGAAAGTTACTCATAATTTTGTTGGTCTCTAATTAATATTTCTCATAAGATATTTTGATACTTTTTCATGTTACTCACAACATAATGTGTATTTAATATTACTCATATTTTTAATATGCAGGGTGTCCTTGGTTGGCCATCGATGGATTTTGGGGTTGCAAAGTGGTGTCTATATTTGTTGTTTCTCTTTTCTTGTTTTTTTATTATTAGTTTTGTTGTTTTTTTGCTATGGTTGTAATTTTTTTTTTTTTTATACGTCTGTGAGCATGGCCATGTTCATTTGTGGTTTCATATTTTTTTTCTTATTTGTTCTCCTATTTTTCTTGCTTTCGTTCTTTTTTCCTGGGTTTGGCGGTGAGGGTGGAGTAGTTAATGAAGTCATTATGACCTATGATGTTGGTTTAGTTCCTAAAGTGTAGTGGACGAAGGCAATGGAGGTATGTATTAAGGAATATGCTTGTTTATGTATAAAGGTGAACAAGGTATCTATGGGAAACTTGTTTGTTACGACATAATTATATGCTTTTATGTCCTTTTTCATTTAACTCATATGTTGCTTCATCATTGTATCATGTGTCTTTGTTGAAATTGTAGATGGTGAGGGTGGAGTAATTAACCAAGACATTATGACCTATGATGTTGGTTTAGTTCCTAAAGTGTAGTGGACAAAGGCAATAGAGGTATGTATTAAGAAATTTGCTTGTTTATGTATAAAGGTGAACAAGGTATGTATGGGAAAACTTGTTTGTTACTACATAATTATATGCTTTTATGTCCTTTTTCATTTTACTTATATGTTGCTTCATCATTGTATCACGTGTTTTTGTTGAAATGTAGATGCAATACCAATTAAGAAAGGTGAAGGAACACTCCGTGAAATTACTATTAAAAACTCTTTGCATGAGAAACATGTGAGTCACCATAGCAAAGATAGGAAATATGCTTGTTTATGTATAAAGGTGAACAAGGTATCTATGGGAAACTTGTTTGTTACGACATAATTATATGCTTTTATGTCCTTTTTCATTTAACTCATATGTTGCTTTATCATTGTATCATGTGTCTTTGTTGAAATTGTAGATGGTGAGGGTGGAGTAATTAACCAAGACATTATGACCTATGATGTTGGTTTAGTTCCTAAAGTGTAGTGGACAAAGGCAATAGAGGTATGTATTAAGAAATTTGCTTGTTTATGTATAAAGGTGAACAAGGTATGTATGGGAAAACTTGTTTGTTACTACATAATTATATGCTTTTATGTCCTTTTTCATTTTACTTGTATGTTGCTTCATCATTGTATCACGTGTTTTTGTTGAAATGTAGATGCAATACCAATTAAGAAAGGTGAAGGAACACTCCGTGAAATTACTATTAAAAACTCTTTGCATGAGAAACATGTGAGTCACCATAGCAAAGATAGAGCGAGCTATATTTTGTTGCAAAACGCATGTTGAGATTAGATGCATATTATATTATTTGAGATTTATTTATATAATGAATGTTATGCAAACGTGAGTAAAGGAAGGTGCTGGAGTATCAAGGAAACCACATTTTTTTTTGTATGAGAGAGACTTGCAAATGTGCAGGAGAAAAAAGGCAAAAAGTGTGTTCTCTTTGGTTTTGACATGGGTATCTTCTCGTTTCAATACAATGGTTCTCCTTCTCCCTTCCTTTGATAAGGAATTATTGATTTTTGGTTAGTACATAAGATGTACTTTTGCATAATATTACTGTTAAGACAATTTATTTTGCTTTATGATTTATCATAATATATGTAATGCATAATATTACTCTTATTGAGTGCAATGCGATGCAGGTAATGGAATGTGAAGAATCACTATTCAAACTATTAAAATATCTTTACGAGAGAGATTGTAGTAGAGTGTAAAGGTAAAGACAAAGGTAGAGGTGAGATTTTTTTTGGTGCAAAATTTGTTATGAAATTCTTCTCATTTCAAATACAATAGTTTTCTTCCATCTTAATGATTTAGGTTTGATTTCTAGTGTAGAAAGTTACTCATAGTTAAGATTTCTCATAAGATATTTTGATACTTTTTCATGTTACTCACAATATATTGTGTATTTAATATTACTCATATTTTTAATGTGCAGGGTGTCCTTGGTTGGCCATCGACGGGTTTTGGCGTTGCAAAGTGGTGTTTCAATTTGTTGTTTCTCTTTTCTTGTTTTTTTATGAGTTTTGTTGTTTTTGTTTTGCTATAGTTGTGATTTTTTTCTTTGTTTGTTTGTTTTGTTTTATTCCTACGTTTTTTTTCCTTTTTTTTTTAATTTTTTCTTTCACATTTGTGAGCATGGCCATGCTAATTTTGTGGTTTTATATTTTTTTCTTATTTGTTCTCTCTTCTATTTTTCTTGCTTTCGTTCTTTTTTCCTGGGTTTGGCGGTGAGGGTGGAATAATTAACCAAGTCATTATGACCTATGATGTTGGTTTAATTCCTAAAGTGTAGTGGACAAAGGCAATGGAGGTACGTATTAAGGAATATGCTTGTGTTAAATTGGCAACTAGGGCCAAACTCCATGTGGGTCGGCTTATTTATGGCAGCTGATATTTTTATTGGATCCCTCCCGTTGAAAGTGTAGGATTATCCAAAGATCATCCGATTCCGATAAGTATTTATGGAGATATGAATTTATTTTGTTTATGTAATTATTATCAAGCCGACCAGCACTTATGTAGGCTCTAGAAGCCCAACCGACGTGTCTATTCATCATCCTCGTTTTTGGTATAAATAGAAGAGGATTTGAAGACATTTTACACACCTCTCGTGATCTCTCTCCACTTGTTTGGGTTTTGTGGACAGAGAGATCTAGAGGAGAATACGTTGTTCTAGAGGCTGATCTAGCCATACCCTAACTGCAGTCAAAGAAGGTATAGCCGCAGTCTGATTGGAGCCCAAGTGCCCTAGCCACAGGTCAATCAGCAACCCTCATCTACGCAGTCAAGGAAGCCTCCAGAACGCAGTAAGGAGAGGCTTAAACGCTGTCAAAAGAAACTAATCTATTCACTATTGAAGAAGCCCTAATACATCTACATCACAGTCATGTTCACGCAAAGGAGACAGTCAAATGGAGCCATCCTAACACACAATTGTGCAACCTATTATACGTAGTCCTAGAAGGCTCCCTCAAGCAGTTCTAAAGGAAAGTAAGACGCTGTCCAAAAGGGGAGACTTAGCCACATTTAAGGGTGCCCTAACCACAGCGTTTAAGGGTGCCCTAGGGCCACAATCGTCAAGTGGTTTATGCAGCAAAGGAGGCATGAATCCACAGGAAAAGAAGAGGCCTTATCCACTGTTATGAAAAGACCTTATCCGCAACAAATGAAGGATTGATCGGCAGCCCTATACGCTATAATAAGGAGGCCCTGATACGCTGGTAAGAAGGAGACCAGATCTACTGTTCAAACTGCAGTACAACCATGTGCCCTAGCCACGGTAGAAGGAACCATAATATAGCAAGGTTAAGGGACTGTTTGAGCATCCTCGTTACAACTATGTGAGCGTGATTTCTTCTTGTTAGAAGGCTGAGTTAAAATGAGCAGTGGAACAAACCTGTTGGGGTATCATTGGAAGAATAAGTATATTGTTTATGCTGCTACAGGAAGACTGTGTTAGGCTGCAGGCCATAACACCACAGTCAGCATTTCGTATGAGTATTTGAGGGCTCAGACTATTACCATAATATATGAAGTTGTCATGCATTATACTATTGAGATCTAAAGCTATTAGATGGTTGTATGATGTTGCTGTAACATGACATGGACATAAAGGGCAACATGATGAAGAACAAAATGATGGGAATATTAGTAATGGGCAGCGTGATGTTGTATGAGATCATGGACAACATGATGTATTGGCAGCACAGTGATCATGAGCAGCATGACTATGATGATACAAGCAAGATGGTGCTACACAGTAAGGTGCAGCAAATGGATGAGATGCAGCACAGTGATAGGTGAAGGAGTCACCTTGAGAATCAGTTGAAGCAGGATGTCTTCAACTGATCTCATCATTATACGAAATGATCTATGCTAGATCTAGAGAAGTCAAAGTGTTGATTTATGTTGTAAATGTACTCTCTCTCTCTCTTTCTCTGCTGAACTTTGAAGATAAAAGAAGATTTGATCAAAGGGTTTCCCCACACATTGTGGGGTTTGTCCCTGGCTTGCGCCATATCTTGTGTCCTCTTGCATTGGCTTGTCTTCTGCGATTTATATTTATGTTCTATCTGCAGTTTATCTTAATGCTGATGTGATTGCTAACTGTGAAAATTTAAATAAATTGCTCCAGCATAGAACATACCTAAAAATTAACAACCTAGGCTCGCCTCCGATGTTAAATTATTCTTCTTTTAGATTTGATAATGTTCAATGTATGAGCAGGGACAATAAAGAGATAAGCATGAATAAGTAAGATATGAATCTATATGAACAATTATGATACGTGATGATGAGATACTTGATATTGGATATGATTTGATGATAGTATACTCGTGACCTGATGTAGGTGGACTTCTCCCTAGTTGAGAGGGAGTGTTAAAATTGGAAACTAGGGCCAAATTCCACTTTGGACAACTCATTTGATGGAGATGATTATTACATTGAATTCCTCTTTTAGAGAGGACCAAAATTGACCTAACGATCATCAAATTTATATAAGGGAAAGTGTATTTTTGAATTATAATCCCACATGTACATATTTGATCAAGTTGGCCCTAAAGAAAATTGGACACGCTTGGAAGGCTATAAATACAAGTGACCTCTACCTCATTTGGATAATAATTTTCTCTTTCTTGTTTTTGGCTCGCACAGGTCTGAGACAGGTCCACAGAGGAATGGGTTCGTACAAAGGTGAAATTGCAGGGTTTGAAGCTGGCATCTTTGTTTTAGGGTTTTGGGCCTCAGTCGTAGGCATGCCATAGAGGGATCTACCAGGGTCATCTATGCGACTGAAGCCTTTCAGTCGCATGCACAACATGTCCTCCATGTCATAGACATCTAGGGTTTGGTTTCTCTATTGTTTGAATTTTTCACTCGTTGACCGCAGAGTTCAACAGTTGGTCGCAAATAGTGACAATTCATTACAGGCTTGTGAATCAAATTTTTGAGTATAAGTGTTGATGCATTCATTTCATGGATATTTTTTAGTTGATTATTGTTGGATAGGTTTATGGTTGAAGATATGAATTATTGTACTCTCATTTTCTGAGTCATTTAATGATGATCTAATGAGAAGAAGAATTTGGAAGGATTTTCTCCATAGTGGGTCTTTTCTCTAGTCTCCAACCAATCCTAGTGTCTCTATGTGTGAATTTCTTTCTTCTATTGTTCCATTATGTTCTGCTGAATTGATATTGTTCTTTCTAGATAGTTGCATATGTTGCTAAATAATGATGTAAATCTGAATAATGTTATGATGTTATGGGGTGAATTTAATGTGTAAATGAAGAAATGTAAATATCAAAGCAAAGAACAATATAACCCTAAAAAAAATTAACTTCTTGTATATTAACCAAATAAAAAATAATGTTGATCCACCTATATCAACCACATTTGGTAATATGATAGTACTAGCTATGTTTCATGTGTATCTTTAACACTTGTAGACTTTGTGGTAGAAAAATGAATTAAAAACATAACAAACACCAAGAGAAGAATGCGAAATAAATGAACATCCTCTGCTACTTAATCTTACCATCTAACATTCAACTCTTCTGAGACTATGCCCAAGAAGTAAAGATGCCAATTTCGAAAATATTGGATACTAACCTGCCTTTCCATAATAAAATCCTCGTAAGTCTCCCCCAGCACAAAATGCTCGTCCGACCCCCTGAAGGAAATACATAAATGTCAACGAAGGTTTGAAAGTGGTACAATATTGAAAATTTGACAATAAAACATTGGAATCCAAAAGAGTGGACAATTTTACCTTGATGATCATCATCTCTGCATCATTTTCTTTTTCCCATTCTTCAAAGAGTTCAACTAATCGGATTGCCTGAATATCATATATTATAGGATTTGTCAAACTAGTTTAAGAATGGCCCAATGCCTCAACCATGGATCATAGATGAAAGGATATGGTCCAGTATCCTACCACTTCCCTGCTCATAATATTCATCTTGTGTGGGTTATTTAGAGTGATAACTTGCAGACGACCTTTCACTTCATCCAAAACAGCTTGCTTGAATACAACTCCTTTCTTCAATACAATTTCTTGACCAAAACATTAGCCAAAGTAGAAAAACAATCAACTAATTTTGCCAAAGAAATTCATGCACATATAATTTCTTGGCACTTGAAACAAACTAAAATTGATTGTAAAAATGAAAGTTTCAATTTTATTCCAAAAAGAAAAACAATGTGGTTGGGAAACATACCACAAAAATTCCCTCCCCTCTTAATTCTCAAAGCACTCAGTGATGCATACATATAGGGCTTTGTACAAGTGAAATGGAATGTTGTCACCCAGTGAAGTTTAATCTCTTATCAACTCACAATATCTTGGTTTTATAATTTGACAAGATATCACATATATATATATAGATATAATATATATAATATATATATATATATATAATATTATATATATATATATATATTATATTATATATATATATATTATATATATATATAAATATATAACGCGATGATATTACTTATCTGAAGTCTTTTTAATTTTCATTTAATATTATCCAAATGTATTTAAAAAGTAATGAAATTACTTATTATGAAGTCTTTTTTATTTTCATTTAATCTTATCCTTATACTAGAATTCTTTTATTTTTATTTAGTCTTTTGTTTTCATTGGTTAATATGCTTATTTCTTTTAACAGTAGGCAATCATCTTATCATAACTCAATTGTTGAATAAGTAGTGAGGATAGTCATCTCTGGCTGTTATCAACGAGGCTCACTCATCACCTTACTCTTAATATCACTCACAAAAGTAATAACATTTACTCATATATATATTCTACTTTGCACCTTCATATGAGGTGGTTTTCGCCTCTACAGAAGAAGCATCATCAGATCCCTTTCCTTTGTCAAGAGCTTTAGATTTATAGTCCCTTTTGTAGTGCCCTTCCTTTCTGCATTTCCAGCACACCACCTTTACAGGTTTTCCTGGAGATTTAGATCTCCCTCTAGATTTAGATCGCCCACTCGATGACTTATTTTTGTTTCTGTTCTGGGACCGTCCTCGTACAGACAAGGCATCACCATTCTGGTTGTCCATATTTTTCCGTCTCATCTCCTCTGTCAGCAAGGCTGAGACTATTTCATCAAACTGCAAAGCAGTTGCATTGCTAACTATTGCAATAACCAGACTATCCCGCTAGTTTGGTAGAGAACACAACAAACTGATGCACTTATCTTCATATGAAATTTTAATATCAACAGATAATAACTGACTTACCACAGTATTAAATGCATTCAGATGCTCTGTCACCGAGTCTCCATCTTTCATCCTCAGGTTATACAGCTTTTTCCGCAGGAACAATTTATTCACCAGAGACTTAGATTGGTACATAGTCCCTAACTTGTCCCACAAAGCCTTCGCCGTAGCTTCCCCTGATACATTCAACAATACTGAATCTGAGACACACAATCGTATTGTGCTCTTTGCCTTCCGATCCCACTTCTTCCATTCTTCATCGGTCACTCCCGTTGGTTTAGTACCCGGATCTACCGTGATCCACTGATCTTTATCCACCAACAGATCCTCCATCTTGAGTTTCCACAACTCAAAACTCTGACCATTGAACTTCTCAATCTCTATCTTTCTGCTGCTCGCCATCTTCTTTCACCACCAGAATCGATCTCGAAGATCTCCTACTGAACAGGGTCTACCACAGGCCCCAGCGAAACCCCTCAGCAACAAAGGCATCCCCTTGAAGCCAAAACAACTCTGATACCAAATGTAGTTTTTAACCCCATACAGAAATTACCTGCATACGAATTCTAAATCACAGGAAAAAATAAAAATGCGAGAGCATAACACATAAAACACAAATACATAGAGATTTCTCGCTGGATCCCAAAACTGGGACTACCAGCTTGATTTTTTCATTATATTCCTTTCAATGTTACAATACATATTTATACATGCTGAAGCATCCTATACCATGGACCGAAAAACCATCACGTCCAATACCATGGGCCAAAAACCATCGCATCCAATACCATGGACCGAAAAACATCGCGTCCAAAAAACATGTGCGAAATTCATGCACAAATCCATAGGTGGGTCCACCCAACCTAACATAGGTTCCAAAACTGAAATTTTTTGAGGCGCTACCCTGGACCCCATAAAGTGGGGTTACGGGTACCCCTCAAACCCCCTGTTAACTATGTGGAAAGAATATAACACAACCCAACATACAATGTGTTGTTGCCTGAAGTGCAGTGTGGTGCTTCCTATAATGATCAACTAGTAAACTGAAGATTCACTCATAATTAACTCATGGATGTCAGATCAGAGAAAGCCCTTATTGATATTGGAGTTCAATGACAATGTACTATCAGTTTTAAAATCATCCAAATTAAACAGATGGTGCTTATAATCAGAGGAAGGCCTATCAGGATTGTGAAATTCATAATTGAGGAAATTCCCAATTAAATAGGGGTTAATTCCTTGAGGAACAACACAAGGAAATAAGAGCTTGGAGGCTTGGAAATTTGGCTAAGTGTTGGCCAAAGGCAGTCAGTCAAGCAAAGGATAAAAAATACTTGTGCGGGTTGAGCTCAAGGCTGAGCAGAGCATATTGTATTCATCCAGGGCTTGCCTAGGAAGTAGTGAGACAGGTAGATATAGTGCAAAGGTTTCTCGAGCTTGAAAAAATCATTGTAATCTTCTCATATTTTCTAACTAATGCAATATAAAGATATCAGGGGATTTTAGTTGTAGCTTTCCCCCTAAAATCATTGTGTAATGTGTTTATTGAATTATTTCTCTTGTATGTTTTGTGATTTCGCGATTGTTTAATTATTTCTGTTGATAAGTAGAGTAGAGTAGATTCAATTCTATTGTTTTATCATATTACAATTAGAAGTTTGAATCTACAAGGAATTTCTACATGGTATCACAGCTAGATTTGTGGAAATTTCTACATTTCTAGATGTTTCTTCTTTTTATATGAGATTTATAATTTAAAAAAAAAAAAAAGAGAGAGAGAGAAAAAAAAGATTAAGTTTAATATAGCGTTCCATTTATTATAATATTATTTGATTTCATAATCATTTGGAGTTTACTGTTGCATCCCTACTATAATTATGTGATCTATTGATCTTGCTATCTATATGTTTTCCTAATCATGAACCTTAGTAGGGGTTCGAAATGTGTCATTCCAAAAGCTTGATGTCATTTATCTGGAAGAGTTTTGCTCTAATAATGAATCATAGAAGCATCCATTCTAATACTTTATCCTTGCATGAAAGGTATGTTACGAACAAAGTTCATCTGTTTGAATGAATGCGATTAAAATTTTCAAAAAGGATAGCAGATCTTACATTTCTTAAATGTTGTAGGGATGCATCGGTGATTCCTGTTTTCACTCGGATTAATCATAGGCTCAATTATTCCAAAAATTGTCATATTATTCTAAAATCCAATATTTCTCTCTTATGTTCTGAAATTTCCAGGATGAGAAGACAGTGAGATTGATTGTCAAAATATGTATTCTCTCTCCACTTGGATTTATCCAATTCCATCTCCCCTAGACTTTGAATTAGAATTGATGAGTGTTCTACATTAAAATCCATGTCTATGGAGGAGACAACTAAATCCAAGTAATCAAATAAGTTTGAAAATCTATGTGGGAAACGTTTTCTATCTTTAATGAGTTTCGATGTGCATGTTGATTTCTCCAGAAGTTGGATTAGCAATGATCAAGTTTCAGGTCTCAGCTCATGGATAGGAACTACGATGATTTCTTCATTTGGCGATTATAGTAATGATGCTTCCAATAGTTGTTCTAATTCTTTTTCTGGCTTGATAGATGTCGGTAATTGATCATTCTTGTCTATTTCCTTTGCATGGTCTTCCTGTGATGTTCTAACGCATCCCATATTGTCTCTACTGTTTCTTCTCTGAACAAGGGTTCTAACACTGATAAGGCGGTTTATTCTCACTTTGTTAGTTTCTATAAATCCTATAACTCCTATGTGGCCTTCGCTTATTCTATGGATGTTGATTTAGAAGATTCATAGATTTCTTATGTCTCATCTATTCATTTTGGTCACAAGGAGCTTCAAGGTGCCCAGTCATCTATGCAAGCTGGTATTAAGTTATTGTTGGCAGATCCCGCTCTTCCTTTCTCATCTATTATTGTGTCTTCCCCGAGTTTTAACCAATTAGCGACATCCTCAAATCATGTCAACAGTGATCCTTATTTACCCTATCCCATGGTGGTACCTCCTGCATTTTCCTCATCCTCTGTGTGTTCTAGTGATCTCCCAATAGTTGTTTGCTCGTCAATGTGTTCCTCTTCTTCTCCTATAAACTTTGTTCTCGTCCTTTATTGAAATTTTCACTTTCTCCTCTTCCCCTTAAGCTTTGAACCCATTCCCCTCCCCTTACTTATGTTTGAATCATAATAATGAGCATTTAAATATTAATAAGCCCATTACCAATATGTTTGATAAATTAAAATCTAATATTAGTAATTATAATATATGCAATTATTTTAATAATTCTAGTAACAACAATATTATTAACAATAATAATACCAATTTCATTCATTTTAATAATTCTAAAAATGAAAATACATATATCAATAATTTTAATAATAAGAACAATCTTATTAATAATTACAATGATTTTGATTTTTTTGAATAACATTAATAATTCACACAAGATTTTTAATAGTATTAATAATAAAAATGATAGTAATGGTCTTGATAATAATAATTTCAATTCTTTATCCCCCTCTTTTAATAAAAGGGTGAGAAATATATTTAAGTTCTCTTTGGTTTTGGTCCCTCAGTGTATATTCTTCGAGAAAAAGAGTTCAACTTTTCCCCTACCTCGAGAAAGGTCCATGTTGAGGAAATTATTTGTTCCATTGAGTTTGGAATTAGGGATTTACTAGATCACATTAAAGATATCATTCAACAAAATTGTTATGTTGTTCTTAGGAAATCTATACCTCGTAAAAGAAATATTAGAAAATCTGAATTTGAAGCCCTCAAAGCTTTGAAAAATAACCTCGATATTGTTGTCCTTAAAGTTGATAAAGGAGAGACAGTTGTAATCTTAGATAAGGATGACTACCGAAGAAAAATGATGGATCACTTGTGCAATAACAGGGGTTATAGAAATCTCAGTAAAAGCCCCCTAAAAAAGGTTTCAAAAGTTGTTTCGTTAGCTATTAAATCGAATAAGTCTGTCATCTCCATAAGCCATAAACTTATTAAGAGCAACCCTCTCACTCCGAGGATATATGGGATTTCCCAAGATTCACAAAAAAGGCACTCCCCTGAGACCCATTGTCAATATAATAGTTGGGCCTACGTATGTTTTAGTTAAGTATTTAACCTGGAAGCTTAAGCCTTTTGTTGGTCTTACTACTTCTTTTGTTAAAGACTCTTACTCTTTTGTGAGTGAGTTAAAAGAGGTCCAATTTGAGCCAGGGGATATTATGGTTAGTTTTGATGTTGTTTCACTTCACACCAACATCCCCATTAAGGAGGTTGTTGGCATAATCAATTGCATCATTGACCCTAATACAACCAAGATTTTGGAGATTTGCCTTACCTCTACTTTCTTCAGCTTTGAGGGTGAATTCTATGAACATGCATGTGGGGTTGCTATGGGCTCTACCCTCTCTCCCATCATCAATAACATGTTCATGGAGGATTCTGAATCTAAAGCTTTAACTTATGCTCAATTTCAGCCAAAGAGTTCGAAAATGTTAGTTGATAACACCTTCATCTTATGGCTCCATGGTCGTGATAAATTAGATCTATTTTTTCAACATCGCAACAATCAATCCAAAACCATCAAATTTACCATGGAAACTAAAGTTAGCGATAGCGTACCCTTCCTTGATGTACTTGTTTTGAAAAAATATGATGGTTCTTTCTCTCACCAGGTCCTTCGTAAAAAAACTCACAACAAACAATATTTACATGTGAATTCCCATCACTATCCAACTTAGAAGCTAGGTGTATTCAACACATTAGCCACTCAGAATTTAAGGGTTTCGGATGAAAGCCATCTGATAAAGGAGAAAACCCATCTCCTTAATGTTTTTGAAAGGAATGGCTATAAAAGGTACCAAGGTATCAGATCCTTTTTACAAGATAGCAGAAGTCCTAAGACTAAAAAAGAGCATGTTGAAGTGGCCTCTAGTGTCCAACTTCCCTTTATCCAAGGGACTTTAGATAAGATTGCTCATATTCTTGGGAAACATAAGGTTTCGTCCACCTTTAGACACCTGAAAATCGTTCATGGATCCTTAAGATCATTCAAGGACCTTGTGGAATCTAAAAACATGAAGGGTGTTTATTTGATTCCATGTTCCTATGGGACCCACTACATTGGAGAAACTGGTCGTTCCATAAATCAGAGGATTCGAGAGCACATGGTTGACCTAAAAGATTGTAGGACTCACTTCTCTACTTTAATTGAACATGCATATAATACAAAACACCACATATGTTTAAAGGATTCCAAGGTCCTTGCTAGTATTGACCATTTTCAACACCGTAAATTGAGGAAAACCATCGAAATTGAAAGAAGGCCTATTACACTAAATAGGAACAATGGATGTAGGATCAACAGTTTGTGAATCCCATCCATGTACTCCTAGGCCTTCTGTTTTTTTCCTAGTCATTATTTTCCTTTCCTTTTTCTGTTTTTATCTTTCTTTATATTCCTTTAGTTTCATAATTTTTAATTCATTGTGATTCCTCTTTGTACGATATTTCCTTATTATTGTTTTATTTTATTTATTCATTTGTTTTATTTATTCAATTTCATTAATTTTATTTATATATATATATAATATATATTATATATATATAATATATATAATATATATATATATATATATACACTTACCTTTTAACTTTCTTTTTATGTATTCATCCTTTATCTTTCTTTTTATTTATTATATTATTATTAGATTAAGAATATTTGTAATATCATTTTTTGATTTCTTATTTAATATTAGTTATTAAAATTAATAATAAATATTATAATTTATTATCATATTAAAATATTATTTATAAATTTGTATAGGTTGTTATATACTTTACTTTCTTCTATTTTCTAGTTTCTAATTTATTTACTTATTCATTATCTAACTAAAAAATATAAAAAGATTTATTAGTTTATTCATTATTTAACTAGAATTATTAATAATATTAAAATTCATTTGAGATGTTTTTTTTATATGAGATCATAATGAAAGAAGATAAGAAAAAAATAAAATTCAATATAACATTCCATTTATTATAATATTATTTAAATTCATAGTTTTTTGGAGTTTACCATTGTGTCCCTGCTATAATTATGTGATCTATTGATCTCGCTATCTATCATTTTTTCATGATAATGAACCTGTTGACGCGGCGAATTTTTTCTATGCTAACAAGGGGAACTAACTCGATTGTAGGCCTCGATTAGATTTGCTCTCATTTGGAGTGGCTAGTTCCAATAGGTTTAAAGGATCCCGTAAACTATTATAGGTGTTGAAAGATTGCTCCCTGGAGGAAGACTTCAGTTAAATCAACAAAAGAAATAGCTAACCTATATGTATTAAGTCCTATCTATATTAATTCTACCTACTTATACTAATCTTAACTATTCTAATCTATCTTGTAGGAGCATGATAAAAGAGATTAAACATCATATATAAATTCCAAGTCCAAATGAATCAATTACTAAGTTTACAAATGAACAAGACTATATTAAAGATTAAATGCAATATAATTATTCATACAAGAATGCACATTCTTGTTCCTACAAATAAACTTGCAATTGATGTTTAATATAGTTTCGAATCGGGGACCGCTCATGAGTTAACCATGATAAAGAATTACATTCAAATAACCAAGGCTAGTCATAACTTGTATCGATATCAATCTGCACAAAATAAAACACATTTATATTTATGCTAGCAACAACACCCTGATTCTAAACACATGAAAGAAGAGGAAAATAAATCTGAAAAAGGCTCCTCCTTGACCCAAACAGTCTTCTTTATTAGCACAATAAATCAAAAGTTGTCATGCCCCAAAAAAAAGTCATCTACCCATCTCCGGAGATAATACTCATGCAAAAAAGATTGACCCTCTATCTTCCCCCCCCCCCCCCCAACCCCGACTTTCCACCTTCCTGCTCTTTTCCATATACACATTAAAATATACAGACATAGAATCGATTTGTGAAATGGATGACAAATAGAGGGCATATCTACTGGAGTGCTTCATTACCTGGGGAAATGAATAGATGTTGATTAAAAGAGAAAGACTATGTGTCATCTCTTCGCACCTGTATTGAGTGGACATTATTCCCTATTATTTCCTAAAGGAAACTGAAGACACTATGCTCATCATCCCACATCTGGCATGATTGAAGGTGTGTTTGAAGGTAATAACATCTTGATGGACTAGCACTGTCATGAGTGCTTCCTCTTGACATAGAGCGTGCCTCCATTATGCACTATGGTGGTTTGTATCCCTATCTTGCAGAGTATGTCTTTGCAATATCGACATCGGTGGTGTAGAGGTGTCGTCTTGATATAAACTACATTTATCCATTACTGGGTCCACTCGAACTCGCCTTTCTTCTCTTGGTCCTTGCCTACAGAAATAGTTCATATTAGCTATGATTATGAGAAATATGACAAGCATGCCCACAAACAAACCTTGCATTCAGTAACAGTTTCTATGTAATCTTGCAACATAGAGAAACTATAATTATTAAACCACTAAACCAATTGTAACATGTATTCTTGTTGCCCATAATATTCATTGTTATTCAAGAATCGCTTGACAATGCTTCAAAAGTAGACCATTCACTCTATTGTATTTTCATTTAAAATCCCGAACCACAACACTTTATTAGAACACATGGGAATACAAGGGAAAACCCACAACCGAACCATAAGGCCGGACTTAAAATACTATACACCCAGATCTATTATTATAGTCGGGTCTGCTCATTGCCCCTTCGCATATCACATATTGCTTCACTTTCTCTGACTACCGATTGCGATTTGCGATTGGACGAACCAGAAAATATATAAGTTTTGTTTAATAGTCCCTGTGGGTCCGCCATATCGCATCGCGCCTTATGTATAAGCCTTGAGCTCTGCCAATTGTGATTTGTGATAGGCCGGACCCAAAAAATATATGTGTTGCAGTTAATAATTCCGACAGGTCTACCTTATTGCATCGTGCTTTATGTATAAACATTGAACTCTGTCGATTTTGATTTGCAATTGTGGAAGTGGACCCAAAAACTATATGTGTTATGTTTAGTAATCCCAGCGGGTCCGGTGTATCACGGTGCACCTTATGTATCAGTATTGAAAGTGTTGATTGCGATATCCAATGTGATCGGAGACTTGATAGCATTGCAATAACTCATGGGAGATAGACCTTTGCCCTTTACCAATGCGAAAAGTGATATGCAATGGAGTAGTGGTCAAGTGATTGTGATAAGTGATGAATGCATGCATCGAGAGATGTGTAAAGACCGAGGAAGCGCGAAAAGGGTAAGTTATGCATATTTGTATAGTATTTCTATTATCAAAGCATCGATATAGAAATAAGGATACGATAGAAGGTTTTGAGGGTTGAGTCCATATACACCCATAGTAAAGAGTAGGGGTTGCTTATATTTGTGGGCATAGAGCACCATGAAGGTGTATGAGGATTCAAAAAGTCCCGATGAAGGATATGAATGAAGGGCTATGACTAGGTTATAAATGAATCATGCCGCAAAGATTTATTTAGGGGGTCTTAACCATTAAGAATTGAAGATTTGACTCAAAAAAGAGTTAAAATCCCTAGGATAAAATTAGATCATTCGGAGAGTTATCATTTGGAGAATTGAAATATCAAACTTCTAAGGGACCCATTCAAATTTGCTACAAGAGCAGGTTTTAATAGGGTGGTGGTTGTGGCCACAACAAATGGTGAACCGCTAGGCAAACCAGTTATCTCTGTTACCAAATAAACTTTGGATCAATAGAACATCAAGGTGTTAAGATAAACTTGAAATGCAAATTGTATAGATAGACAGGCATGGGTTCCACTTCAGCATTAATAGCTTTAGGCGGGATAAAGACAAATAGCTTCTACTTTCTGATAGGGTTTTGATAGGTATTCTCCAACGGTCATATTATGGGATTTATTGACCTTCCTTTACCTATTTCTACTTTCAAAATCCTTTCAGGGCCATCACCAGTCTGTCAATACCTGTTTAGGTATGTACCTCAGCTCTTTATCGCTCATCAAACTTGATGTAGATATGTTTATCTGTACTTTATGTAAGAATTTTAGTGTTATACTTTTGTATGATTGAATGGGGTGCAATCATGGATCATGCCATATTTTTAAACTGCTTAAGCAAGGTTGGGCTTGTTGTGCCAACTGGTACTCTGAGTCCAACAATAGTCCCTACTCCAACCGGCTTCCCAAACAACATGTCCTTCCAAATTTGCACAAAGACTTAACATTTCATTTTCTTTTAAATAAGTCCTTCCAATTTCAGGCACAAGGACTAGAGCACAGTTAACTTTTCCATAGGATATATGGCATCGAGCTTAGCCCATGAGAGGAGGTTTACTTGTAGATGAAAGATATTGGAAATTTTAGTGTGGTGGATAGAACCAATGGAGAATGATTGTAAACCTCATAGACAAGTATAGGCTAGGTCTCGATGGGATTTTAAAAATGCAGCATTCCACCATGCTAGTCTAGCTGTGGTTACATATTTTTCATTTTATAAATATGCCCCTACGTGCTCCAGGTATCCAGGTTATCAACAGATCCTACCTAGTTCCCAATATATGCCATGAGTGGCTTTGCTTTGAATTTCATCGCTGATTTTCCAGTTCTCATAGGCTCATTGAAAGTTTGCTTGATTTGCAAGGTAACAATGACTTTAGGATTGGCAGACTCATCAGCGGGTTACTGAGGGAGGAAAAAAGCTAAAGGTGGGGAATGAGGGAAATTTGAAGAGAGTTATAAAGGTGAAAACGAGACTAGAGGACCGAAATCAATTGGCTAAAAAGGACTGAAATACAAAATAGAGGGAAAATAAACTTTGCATAAAAACAAGAACGGACGGGACGGAAATATAACTTAAGCTAACAACAAAAATAAAATGAATCCTAACCTACTCAGGAAGTAGCCACCATGCGGTGGCTATTGGAAGTATCTCTTAAGATGTTGGCCATTAACAGGGAGTTTTTCAGTTTTTCCCTGTAAAGTTTTCAATCTGTAAGTTCCCTGACCAATTTTTTCCTCAACTTGGAATGGCCCCAGCCATAAGTATTGGAATTTTTTGTGCTTACCTTTTGGCTCACTCAACTTGTCCCATTTCAAGACTAGCTCTCCTACTTGGTAATATTTATCTCCTGCCAGATGGTGATCAAACCATCTCTTCACAATCATTTAGTGATTTCTAAATTATTTCTGGCTTTATCTCTTAATTCCTCAAACCTCACTAGTTGGTTGATCCTTTTTTGAAGTAAGGCTAAAGGGGTCCCTCTCGAAGCTTGGGAGAGCTATAAAGAGGGAAGGATAACGTTAGGAGGCAAGATGGCTTCCTATCCATAGACTAGGAAGTATGGGGAGTTTCCTAATGCTACTTTTGGGGTGACCCTATCGTCCCAAAGGGAATTTGTTAGAGCGTTGTGCCAATTCCTCTAGTTGTCGGCAACAGACTTAATAATTATGTGGATGAGGTTTTTATTTGAGGAATCTGCAACTCCATTTCCCTAGGGGTAATAGTTTGATGCATACCTTATGCGAATTGATTTATCGATAGAAAATTCAATCAATTTTAGTGATGAAAAGTAAGAAGCATTATCAAATATGAGAGCGTCAGGGATGCCAAACCTATTGATAATAAATTTCTCAATAAAAGATATTACCTCATCTTCGTTAACCTTCTAAAGAAGGATGGCTTCCGTCCATCTGGTGAAGTAGTCAGTTTTCGTGTGTATATACTTATTCTACTGTGAAGAGTTCGAAGTGATCTCTGTTGGCATTCTCGCGCAGGTTTGGCAGTTTTGGTACTATGGCATAGGTGTTGTTGTTGATGGAAACTCACTCTGGTGACAGATCACAGTTCAGGCACTCAAAAAGAAGAAAAAGACATATACACAGGTTCACCTTGACGAAGCCGTGTACATACGCGAGTTGGACTTTCCCAAGGCGCGTATGCGTATACATGCACTTTCATGCAAGAAAAATCACATACATGTGGGAAAACTTGTTTCTGGTCCGTGGTATTTAGTCCTTGGTATTTGAAACTATGGTTTTGGGCCATGGTATCTCGTCATAAGTGTTGATCCCAAGTATTGGGTCCATGGTATTGAATTTTTATGGTTTTGGACTATGGTATTGTGAAATGCCTAAGACTATAAAAAAGGAAGGAGATCATTTGGCAAGGGATCAGCTGAATTATTGAATATCTGAAAAAGTGCTAGATCTGGAATATAGTGTTTGGGTTATTGTGTAGATATGGATCTGAAGGAAGAAGGAACCTGGTGCAAGGAGAATGATAAGTTCCTTTGATGGGTCAAAATATTAAGGCTTGAATGATAGTATCTTTGGATGATTTTGATCTGTTCTATGTGGCACTTGCTTGATCTATAAATCTGATAATCTGGGTAAACTAATATCTGAACATTTGAAGGGGTAAATTATCTTTATAGATCTGTACGCAGGTTCAGTGAAGCACAGGTGTGTATACATGCAGGTTCTGTAAGACGGAAGTGCGTATACAAGTTGATCTCAGCACAGGTGCGTATACACGCAGGTTCTGTAAGACGGAAGTGTGTATACGCAGGTTGATCTCAGCACAGGTGCGTATACACATAGTTTCTGGAAGGAAAAAGTGCGTATATGCAGGTTGATCTTAACACAGAAGCATATGCACGCAAGTTTCTAAATATTGAAGTAGCGTACATCTCATAATTTATGTTCTAGCTGCTTTTGTTGATTATTGTTGTGATTTGGGTATGGTTGACAGAGAAGTGTTTATTTTGATTTAGTCTTGACTGGTGAAATGGTGATTGGTTGATGCAGAAATTCTTGATGTTTGATTGATTTTATTTGTGGATCTAGTCTGAAAATTTATGAAATGTGGTCCCTGGAAGAAAGAGAAGGTTGTAGCCTTCTGCAAGTAGCAACCTGCGTACTAGTATCTCAACTAGTACAAGAACTAAGGGGGTTGTAGCTCCCTTCCAAGAGAAGCTGGAAAACGAGAGAGGGTTGTAGCTCTTTGCAGGTAGCAGCCTGCATACTGGTAAAGTACTGCACCAGTACATAATCATTGTAAAAAGAAGTTTCTAATTAAAAGAAGATAGAGACGAATTGCAGCAGGTGGTTTTCACCCACATTGGGTTTCCACCTTATATCTTGTGTTCTTATGTGTGGTTGTCTTCTGATCTATTTTATTATTCCTGGCAACTGTTTATATGATTCTGGTGCCTAACTTAATGATCAACATCTGTAGAATAAAGTAAATTATAAATCTGCATAGTATACGTGGGTTTCCTTATCTGTATTTGCGTATATACGCGGGTTCATCTAACTGAAGTAGCGTATATGTTTTGGGTTTGAAAAAGTAAATATTTGATCAGATAATACTGATTCACCCCCCCCCCTCTCAGTATTATTTCCAACAGTTGGTATCAGAGCCAGGCCCTTCAGAAGAAGCTTAATCGCTTGAAGGAAATTCTATCATCATGAGCAACTATGAGAGAGAAGCATCAATCAAGCCACCAATTTTTTATGGGACCAACTTCGTCTATTGGAAGGTAAGAGTCACAGCCTATATTCAATCTCTTGGTACAGAAGTCTGGGATATCATAGCTACAAGGTACACTTTTCCATCAGCAACTCCTACAAATCCAGCTGAGAAGAAACAATTTGAAACAAATGCAAAGGCTATCAACACTCTATTAGGATGTCTATCTCAATCAGAATTCATTAAGGTCATGCAGTATAAAACCGCTAAAGAAATATGGGACAAGATTGTGCTGAGCTATGAAGGAGATGAGCAGGTAAAATGAGCAAAACTTCAAACCCTTAGAATTCAGTATGAAATTCTCAGGATGTACAATGATGAAAGTGTGGCTAACTATTTCCTTCGTATAGATGAGATTGTTAATTGTATGAAAAATTTGGGTGAAGAAATAAAAGAGGTTGCTGTGGTTGAAAAGGTTCTAAGATATTTGTCTCCTAAGTTTGAATCAAAAGTTTCTGCAATAGAAGAAAAGGAGAATCTACAAAAAATTACCATGTTGCAGCTACACGGAATTCTAACCGCTTATGAAATGAGGAAAGGAGGACCATCAGACAGGAGAGAAGTTGCATTCAAGGCTTCAGGTAAAGGAGATTAATATGAGTCAGGACATGTGTTAGAAGAAGAGGAAGAATCAAATTTTGTCAAGAACCTTCAACGGGGCGCTGGAAGATTCAGAGGTAAGTTTCCCTTCAAATGCTTTGCTTGTGGATGAGTCGGTCACTATGCTGCCAAGTGTCCTCATAAGCTTGACAAAGGTAAGAAACTTGTTAGATGGAATAAGAAACAGAACGTAAGTAAGAAAAGCTACTACACTCATGAAAGTGATGGACTCTCAAATAGTGATGAAGATGAACGAGGTAATAACTATAGACTTTTAATGGCTTTTGAAGATGATGATTTTATGGATGCTATAGATGAAGAAGGTCTTTATGAAGAGATTTCTAAACTCAAAATTTTTTTAGAATAGAAAAACATGATTATTGATACTTTGCAATTTCAACTGGCTGAAAGTGAAAAACATCATGAAAAGTTAGAATGTGAAATTGTGGGACTTAGAAAAGAGATTGAGAAAACTAAAGCTCTTAATCGTAGATTTGTTAAAGGATCTGAAACGTTAGATGAGATTATCAAAGTGCAGCGTTCTCCTCTAATCAAGATAGGTCTGGGATATAATGAAGAAGCAACTCAAGCACAGAAACCATCCACCTCCAAAAGTTATCTTGATGCAGCTAGGAGGAGTGAGCAAAGGCCTAATGGAGATCACCAGGTAAATCAAGGACATTTCTCTTCAGGAATGAACATAGATCACCAAGTAAATCAGGGGCAATCTGCTTCAAGGATAAACAGAAGCTACAACATACCACAGGTAAATCATTCTCAATCTGCCTCAAGAATGAATGTCAACTACAATCATTCGGTCAGCAGGGTTGATAACTGTAGGAATTTCTTCAATGGCCAATGTTTCTCTTGTCACAACTTTGGACACAAAGCAGCTCAGTGTGTTGCCTACAAAACTATCATGACTAGAGAAACTCAAAAATAGAGGAGTATGACTAGGATCATGAAAAGGACCTACAATAATTTTTCTGCTCTTGAAAATGAAATAGAATGTTCTATTTGTAATAATTTTGGTCATAAAGATTCTGAATGCAGGAGTAGGTTTCAACAGACAACTCAGAAGGAGCAAGCCTCAAATATCAAAACATGGAGAATGAAAGAACTACAACCAGAATGATGTGGTATAGCCTTATATGCAGAAGGGCGGGAAAACCAATGGTACATCGACAGTGGATGTTCAAAACATATGACAGGCGATAAAGAAAAACTTCAGTCATATAGTGCCTTGGAGAAGGAGAAGAAGGTCTCATTTGGAAATGACACCCCTGCACTCATAAAAGGTAAAGGTTTTGTTCTTTTAAAAGATAAGGTCAAAGCATGAAATGTTATGTATGTTGATGGCTTAAAGCATAATCTATTTAGTGTCAATCAGATGTGTAATCAAGGAACAAAGGTAATATTTCAATCAAATGGATGTAGTGTTCATGATCTTGATACAGTAGAAACAGTGATCAAAGGAATAAGAACTCCAAATAAATTATACATATTCAAAGAAGGACAAAAACAATGCTACTTGAGCAAGAATGATGAACACTGGCTATGCCACCGGAGGTTGGGGCATCTAATTTTCTCACAGATAAGGAAAGCATGCAAATACCAAGTAATTCGTGGTCTTCCAAACATCAGAATTCCAGACAATACAATATGCAAATCATGTCAGTTTGGTAAGAAAACCAGAACTAACTTCCCTGAGAAGGAAGGATCAGCGAGTATGCCACTTGAACTTGTCCATACTGATGTATGTGGTCCATCTAGGAAAAGGTCGCCTCGGGGAGAAGAATACTTTATATTATTCATTGACGAGTATTCAAGGATGGTTTAGATAGGACTTATGAAGCACAAATTTGAAGCCTTCAAAAAATTCAAATCCTTCAAAGCTTTGGTTGAAAATGAATCAGATCACAAAATTAAATGCCTCAAGTTTGATAGAGGTGGGGAGTTTACCTCAAATGAATTTTTCGATTTTTGTGAAGAACATGGAATAAGAAGGGAATTTTCTATAGCTAGGACTCCTCAGCAAAATGGAGTAGTGGAAAGGATGAACAAAACGGTTCAACAAATGGCTCGTGCTATGCTTGATGAGTTTGGAACTCCCGCAACTTTCTGGGGTGAAGCTACATTTGCTGCAGTTGTTATTCTCAACAAAACAAATGTCTGGGTGAACAACACTCAAACACCTCATGAGCTCTAATATGGTGAGACTCCTTCGGTAAAATATTTCAAAATTTTTGGAAGCAAATGTTATATCAAAAATACTAATGAACATCTTGGCAAGTTTGTGTTAGTGTCGGTCTTGAGCCCTCCATCGGTGATCAAAAGCTCTTTGCATGTGCATAGGTAGGTGTCTCATCACTATCAGTTTTGCATCTCGTTAGGCATGCCATAAAACTGATGGAGGAGCTGGTCCTTGTTCCCTTCTTGGCTTTGCTGGATCAGATCATATCATTTAAATGAGCTTGTGTTACACTTGTTTTATTTTTGTCTTGAAATCCCAAGTCTTAGGTCTAGGGTTTTGGTCAAAAATCACTGCAAGGTCATGAGTCAAAGGTCTAATAGTCCCCAACAAGCCGGAAGGAGGTATGTAAATATGTTCTATTGATATTTTTTCATCAGGTACAGCTCATTTATACCTTGGATTTAAAAACCCTGTTTTTAAACCCAAGGTCATGTGAAATTTGCAAAAAATAAGGAAAATTTTCAAAATTCTTCAAAATGCTGGCAATAACCCTGGTCTCCTCGCCAGAGTCCATCAGATGGTCAACCTGCAAAAAGAACGGAGTTAAAGCACTCAAAGGATCAAATTCAGGACAAAGTGAACTCAAAACAGTGTTAAAGTGAATGTCAAAGAAAAAAACATTAGAAAGTGGGTTTGGTAAGTTAATTTTTTCAAATTGGGCCTATAAAGAGTAAATTTCCCTCTAAACAGCCTCATTATGCATTTGA
>APFE031530569.1:0-10569 GCA_000404065.3 Pinus taeda | reverse complement strand
TTTCACCATACTGTCCATCATCCTCTGTATATCCTGCAAACATACACAAACTATGAGAATTAAAATCACAAGGCTTCATTGCCTCATCTACTTACCTTGTCAACATATCTTCTAATTGTTCTGAACTATTCCAATAGTTCATAAGATCTTCAGATGACATCTCATTATCCTCTTCACCCAGAATTTCACCCTGTTCTGGTCTACAAATGGAAACTTCCATTTCTGCTTCTACTTCTTTGAGGTTTTCCATGAACCACTTTACCTGTCTTTATTGTAGCCTTCTCTGCAACTTAGGCCACTTCACTAGCTTCTTCTTCAAGACCCAACCTTGTCTTTGGTTCTCCTCTAGCAGCATTACTAACGCATCGATTTCTTCTCTTATCTTAGTTATTTCCTTGTCAAGCTCTGCTTGACTCATCCATTTCCTACAGATTGTTTGAGCACCCTTCTCCTTCATCTTATAGCCTTCTTCTGAACCTTCCATATGACTTTCCATAGCCATCTTCTCTTCTGTGTGAGCTCTACACCTGCAACCAATCAACTTCCTTCTAAGTTGATCTTCTCACCAAGCTTCTCCTTTGCCTGGTCTCCAAGTTCTCTTTCCTTAGAACTTGCACTGAGCAATCTTTCTCTCTCTCTGGTTGCTCCACTCACTTCTCTTAAGGACTCCTCTATCCTTATCTATTCCAAGCCTCAGCTAGAATGAGGTTCTGCTACAATCTATAAGAACTTCCCAAAGTTCTTCCTGTAGTCTTACTGTTGTAGTCTTGTGCCAAATGTTGTCATTCATTCAACCATTGCTACTGTCGTACCTTTATAATCATTACTTCATAAGCAAGACAACCTTGCTCTGATACCAAATGATGGGGAAATAATCCCACTCAAGATATAATCCCTTACTTTAACAATCATCAGTCGTGGGTTTATGTTTATGGCCCACTAATACTATCGGAAGTGTTATATCTATGCTTTTTCATTAAAAACTAGGGCCACACAACTTTATCGAAATAAACGGAAACCATGGAAAACCTCGCTCCGTATGTTTAAGGCCAGATCTTAAAAAGAATACACCCACATTCAGAACTTTGATCGGGTCCGCTAATACCAAGCTTCCCCTCTGTGCTATTCCAATCCCGATCTCTCCGAACTTTGATCGGCTCTTGCCTCATCTATGGCATATATCGGCCATTACTACTAGCATTATCGCATAATTATCAACCGAACTCCTCCGATTTGTGATTGGCGATTAAATCGGGACCGTCGATCTGGTTCCGATCTGATGGTTGACGTTAAATCGCATGATCTCTCTCACTATGTCACTCTGCAATATGCGATTAGATCTGGACCGCAAATCCTCTTTCCAATCCGATGGTTGACGTTCTATCGCATGATTTCCATCGCTAAGTCTCCTCAGTCGGTTCCAATAACACAACTCTCCTACGACTCGATATCACTTGGTCTATTCTCTGCGATTTGATCTGGTTCGTTGATTGTCCAAATCCAACGGCTCTTACTCCTTGCACCTACACCACAGATCACCAATGCTTACCATCGACCTATGAGATCTGATGGCTCTTGTGCATACTCCGATCAATTCCTCTTTAACTTAGTTTCATTCGCATTTGATGGATTCTGTGTTAAACCGCCTTCCTCTTCCATACTCTATTACGACATCCATATAACAATTATTCATTTAGTCAATGGATCGCCATCGATCCTACAGTGATCGATGGTCGATCAACATGCCTACAGATGGAATTTTAGTCATCTACGCATATACATATAACATAACTCGAAAATGGCACAATACACAGTTCCTCTACCTCTAAATTACACACTCTCATTCCTATTATTAAAAGAATATCAAAAATAAAACAAAGTTTTGTTTCGGGCCTTGATGGCCTGATTTACATTCATTTCTCCTCTCGTGCTGCTCACTCACATTCTCTCCCAAATCCTTCCTCTCTAGCCTGATTCTTCTAATTAGTGGCCATCATTCCTAATCTGCCCATAGGCTTACAATTCCCTCATGAATCCTCTCCAATCCTCTCTCTCTCTGTCCTTTTAGAAAAGAAAAGAAGTACAATATATCTAAGCTAACCATCTCCTCCACAATTGAAGGGATAGACTATACATTTAGAAATCAAATCCTATCCTAATCTGAACAAACTAAACTACTTGGCTTGATCTCCACGCAAAGAGGATCAACTTGCCATCTATTCTCTCTTTTCCTTAGTATTTGCAACAATATAACTACTTACATACTTTGAAATTAAATAAAATTAAATAACCAATTCTTCCTGCAAACTCTTATTAGCCACAACATGCGACCACACCATCACATTGTTAGCTAGGCCTAGATGCTCCTGCATCAACATATTTGTTGATTTTGCACTGAGAAGTTTTGATGCACACAACTAAAAGGTTTTCACATAATTATAATTACCTTTTATCATGACCCTTCAGATAATTTAGTCAATATTCCTTTATTCCCTTTTTAAGATATTGAAATCTATGGTAGGCAAATTATTAGTTAATGTATAAATTTTTTATTTGAAAAGTTTTAAACAAATTGTAGTCCCTTGATATCAATATCATCATGTATGTTTGGATTATTATGTTCATTTGAAAAGTACATTGTCATCTTATTTTGTACAACACTTATTAAGTCTATAGTTGAGAAATCATATTTTTTTCTAAAAAATACTTATCACCTACACAATCTTATCCAATCACCAAGTTTGACATCTAGCATGCTATACATTTTCACTTATATATTTAGTTTAATTAATGCAATGTACACTCAAATCAAATCTTTTTTAATAGTAAGTCTTATTAATATAAAATATTGATTAAAATTTTATGTCTTTATTATTTTTTACTTTATTTAGCTTATATTAAATTGAGTGATAAAAACTACTCTAACAATGTATCAACTCATTATAAATGTTTTCATTTTATTAAATTATTTTAAAAAATATATATATTTTATATTTGATAATTAATTTTTTATAATTAATTTTATAAAATTTAATTTATTTCAATTAAATAATTTAAGTAATTATAAAATTAAATTTATTTAAATTAAAATATTAAATTATATTACAACTTTAAACTAAAATATTAAACTTAAATTAAAATCCATACTCTATTTATGTTAAAATAAATATATAAATTAAAATAAATATTCTTACGCCGTAAAGAGTTTCCCTCTGAAATCAATTCCCCTCTCTGCTTACCTGTCATCTTGTTAAACCACAGGAGTGTGTGTGTGTGGACGATTGCAACCAATTTCAGCCGTTGATTAAAGGGCTTCCCAAACGATTTGGCTTTATTGGCACGGGGTCGAACGGTTATGGGATGAGAATGTATCAGGATTTTAACAGACTCCTCTTCATTTTCTGATTCCTCTGACGGAACCTGCGTATCTCCCATATTCAATGCCGCTGAATCCGCGTCCACCGCAAGCTCCGCCTCGGATTCTACACTCACAGTAACGCACAATAGAATGCGTAAGCGTCGTGGACGGAAGATTAATAATGCAGGCGAGCCTGGCGAAGTGGAGTCTGCCGTGTGTAATGGAGATGAGAAGCAGGGGGTGAGAATTAAAGAAAAGCGGCACCGTGTTTACAGGGGAGTGAGAATGAGAAGTTGTGGCAGATAGGTTTTAGAGATTCGAGAGCCCAAGAAGAAGTCCAGAATGTGGCTGGGGACGTTCCCCACACCAGAGATGGCGGCTCGAGCCCACGACGTGGCGGCGCTCAGCCTCAAGGGGAAATCCGCGTTCCTGAATTTTCCCCACATGGCCTTGTCGTTGCCTCGCCCCGCCACATTGTGCCCCAAAGACATCCAGGCCGCTGCCGCACTCGCTGCGGCTGAGTTTCATATGCCTTCAGAAGAAGATAGTGAGGATCGATCCCTTGATCTCGTGGGGACGAGCAATGCGATCCCTAGTGATTCCCACACCGTGATCCCTGCAGAGTCGGGGAATAATGAAGCAGCAGCAGTAGTTTGCGCGTCGAATTTTGTTTCGAGTTTTCTTTCGGGGAACGAGTGGATGAGCGTAGAGGATTTTCTTCGATGCCTAAAATATTCACGATGTGGTCTTATTTTGTAATATGGTTTTTTGAACTTTCATTTAAAAAAAATAGATTAGTTTGGAAGTTGTGGTCCATGAGTTTTGAGGTCAAGAAGTAGGATTATACACTGATTTTGGAGGGTTATTTGATTACTAAATTTTAAATGCCCTATTATCTGATTTTGCCTCTTAAAAAAACATGTTAACTATTAGACCTACTTAAACTATACAAAAAAATAAAAATTTCCGATCCATTTTTTAATTTCCCATCTCCACTCGTGTTATAGTTACAAATCGAACATAAATATTTTAATGAATAATTTACAAATTTTAGCTATTTAAATACCTAACTGTCTTTCCCATCATATTCGTATATTACATTGTTCAACCATTCTGCCATGGATGTGACGCATCGATCTTGCTAAATGGGACGTCAAGTGACCCGAGCGAGCAGCAAGCTACTCCAAACTTGACTCTCAGAGCCGCGGCATTCAAGATCATCAACAAAATCAAAGAAGCAGTGGAAGCCAAATGCAGCGGAGTAGTTTCTTGCGCTGACATCTTGGCTTTAACAGCGTCCTACGCTGTATCTATGGTGAGTCCCTGAACTCAAAAGTCCGTTAAACATCTTAAATACCTATATAGATTCATAACCAGATTCGGCACATCTTTGCAGTTAGCTAAGTGCTCTTACAGCTCTTCTCAACCTAAGTGGTATTGATTTCCAAACCCTTACCATTATTTTGAGTCTTTTATTAGTGTTAAGTGTTTAGGATAAACTCTATGGTGGCTATTGTGACAATTAGGTGAGTGTCACAATTATTTCAATACCTTCTCAAAAGCAACTCAGAGAATTGAACCTGGGTCTGGATCAAGGTTATAGGAGTATCATGTTGATATTTTTCATTACTTCCAAACCCTTATCATAATCTTGAGTGGACCATTAGTTGTTATTCTTTTGTCATTATCTTGAGTGAAAAATTAATCCATATTCTCACTGTGATTCCAAAGGTAACTGAATCTCATATTACCTTGTCATCACTTTGATGTTACCTTATCATCCATCCCTTTAAGTGAGCAGTTAATCCCATATTCTCCTAATAAATCTCACATTGGCGATTAATCCACATGATCGTTTCATTGTTACCTTATCATCGCTTTGAGTAGACAGTTAATACCATATTCTCCTGATAAATCTCAAAGTAGATATTAATCCACATGATAATTTCATTGTTCGTCCACCTGATCATCCCTGTGAAATGAGCATGAACATTACTTAACACCCAAGTGTTTTCAGATAACAAAAAAAATTGGCCAAAGTATAAAATTAATTTTTATAATTCCAACTTTGTCCGAATTCGATTAGAAGTTTGCACCTTTTTTGCAATGAAACCATGCTACTCTGTTACTGCATCCCTGAATCTATGGATGCAATTAGTTTTGTCTATCCAGAAATCAACGGCCTTTACGATTAAAATACTAAAGAAATGGGATCTAACCATTATTGTGTTTTCGTTGCCACAAATAGGGTGGAGGGCCAGAGTTTCTAGTCCCACTAGGCCGCAGAGACAGCCTGACATTTGCCAATCAAACCGTGACTTTGGCCAGTCTACCAAGTCCGACTTCAAATGTGACTGTATTGATGACCATCTTCACAGAAAACGGTTTCCATAATTTCACGGAACTTGTAGCACTCTCAGGTCAGTTTTCAAAGCTAAGGCCAATGATTTACAATAATATAAAACTTGAATCCATTCATTCATTATATTCTGATGAAATTGCTATATGAATTTATATAGGTGCGCACACCTTCGGAATCAGTCACTGCTCGTCCTTCGTGAACAGGCTTTACCCAACGCAGGATACCACCCTCAATGCTGCCTTCGCACGGGAACTTGAGCATACATGTCCCACAAACACAACTGTCAACACCACAAACTTAGACATACGCACCCCAAATGTATTCGACATAAAATATTACATTGATTTGCAGAATGGAGAAGCACTCCTCACCTCCGATCAAGATCTCTACAACGACTCTCGAACTCGACAGATTGTTAATGGCTTTGCGCTGAACCAGACCTCCTTCTTTAAGCAATTTGCACTCAGTATGCCGAAAATGGTTCAGCTCGATGTGCTCACAGGAGCAGAAGGAGAAATTCGAAAAAACTGCGCAGTTCGCAATACAAATACTTCCTCATATTCCATTATAGATCCAGCAATGGGGTTGTCCTCATCGTTCTCCTCTTGATTGTCTGGTGTGGTGTGGTGAGATGATTAGCAATCGTTTCCTTCTTCCACGTACTCCATGTAATAAGTTCTTATAAATAAAGGTATCCTGAGAATACCCTGCGAATAGATACTGTCATTCTGATTAATTTGCCAGTGTTTGATAGTGGTACAACACTAGTGGGTGGGATTGTGTAAATCAACTCTAAACACTAAAATCCAGAAGTTAGTTTAAGTTGGTGATGAGATTGTTTTTCATATTATTAGTATAAATATGTTTTTTCTAATTTAAATTAAATAACAAAAATTTGAACCCACATATATCACCTAATAACTTAACCTAGTGGTTTGAAATGCCGAACAACCTACAAAGCGAATTAAGACCTACAAAGCCAATTGAGACCCTTAATTGCTGTTTCTCACTATAGATTTCAACCATTCTCAAATTTCCACCTGCAAGTCATCGACTAATTAAAAAATTTAGTATGCTCATCCACTTTATTAAAAATCTTAATCGCCTCCTCCAAAGGCCTATTAATTTCAGCATTTCAGAAATTTAGGTATGGGCTAACTAAAGACCTTGAAATCCTCCCATAAAAGCCACTAACAGCGGCTTCGCTATTCAAACACTAAAGCGTCCAGGAAACCAGACCTGACATCCATCAATAATGACAAACATCGAGTAATACAAACTCGAGGTTTAACATGAAGTGATATTTATTAAAATAATATGATATGGTATTAGTTAAGATGATAGAATGTAATATAATTATTATGTTTTAAATAAATAAAAAATTGAATGGTTTAAGAGTATGTATTTATCCTTGTGAGATTATAAATTTAAATTTAAATTTAAGAGAAAAAATAAAACTATTTATTTCCATTCTTATTAATATTTTTACGCCGTGGCCACACAACATAAATCTTGGCTGAAAAAAGCGTGCCGCGGAACGAAAATGAACTTTAGATGTTCAAACGCTCCCTCCTCTCCTCTGGCCGCCGTCTGGGCACGGCATGGCCCCATCGATGATGGCGTAGCAAGTTTCAGGCAAAAATTGCAGATCTACAACCTCTCCGCGGCTCCGACTCTCTTCAAGGTCCTTTCGATAGCTCCCCGCCCCCTGCGCCTCTCCGCTCAGGACTTTGGGGACGCCGGCTCTCAGCCATCTCCCGCAGCATTCGCCCACAACTATCCCCATCGGATTGGAGACGCCCTCGTCAAGCGCGAACCTGCAGAACATACATTCAGTTTTCTCCAAGCGGTAGCTCTTGGAAATAATTTCTTCACCCTGGAAGGCTGCTCTCTTTTGTTTACTTCTTCTTTATCCTCCCCAAACTGCATCTGGACGCTCTTGTGGGCGGATCGCAAAGTCAGATCTGGCGTCCCTAAGACTCTCTCCTCCTCTCATCTCTATCCCCTGCGGCAAACGCAGGAAAAGAAGACCCTACAAAGCTCCAGTCGCCTGTTGTCTCAGATCTGCAGAGGCAAGCAGAATTCTGGTCTCTTTGCCTCATTCCAGATCCTGATCAAGCTTATTTCTCGCAAAACCCTGCTACAATGGGTGAGAGCACAGCGACTTCTCCACGAAGGTAAACAACTCGAGGATCTTTACCCCCTGTCTTTTTACAGCATTAAGAGAAATACCTCCATTACTCTTACCCTTCGTCTAAGAGGGGGCACTGCAGGACAATCATCCTCAGCTGAGGCGTTTTCTTACAAGGACGCTGTCCATGCGAAGCTGCCTAAGAGAACATCTCCACCTCCTCAAGCTCCCAAGCCTTTTCTGGTGGATAAACTAGAGGAAACCCCCTCCATAGAAATAATGCATCCTTCGCTTGATGAGCAGACCGAGCATTTTGCGGAACATGGCATTATCTGCAAGTTTAATGGGCTATGGCCACGCACAGCAGACCTCTACCAATGGATCCACTCTAACTGGACCAACAACTGCAAGGTTTTGCTATGCTCAAAGGGATTTTTCATCGTAGTGTTTTCCTTCGATGAGGACTATCAAAAAGCCTTAACTGGTGGCCCATGGTTCTGGGGAGCAGCTGGCTTATTCCTCACGCCTTGGTTCCCAGATTTCGATCCCTCTACAACAGTTATCACCAAACTCCCCATCTGGGTCAGACTTCCAAACCTCCCAGCGAATCTATGGCACTTTGCAATATTCCAAGGGATTGGCAACTCTCTAGGCCGCCTTTTAAACACAGACATCTCTAGAGGGGAAAAGGGCTTATACACTTTTGACAGGATTTGTGCAGAAATAGACATAAGCAAAGGACTCCCGTACCAGATCAATCTCAAAATTGGAGATTTTCATTGGACCCAAACCTTGGATTATGAGAATACAGCCTTTCGTTGCCGCAACTGCCATCATATAGGTCACCTTCAGAGCTCTTGTCCCACGATGCCAGCCCAAAAGAAGAAAGCCAATACTAAGCAAAAATCCAAAAGCTGGATGCCTCATGATCCTCCTCCCATGAACAATTTTGACTTCAGCTTCGATGAAGAGGAAGAGAATAAGGAAGGTGTGGCAGCAGCGTCAGAACCAGATCCGTCCCCGGCAGGTCCAGTGGATTCGTCTGTCATACCAGCCTCACAGAAAGGGATCCATGAATCCTCCACCTCGGACTCAAACAAGGAGACCTCTCCGTCAGCTCATCTTAGTTTGCAAATCATGCCAGCTCAGCAAAGTCCTCCTGAGTGGGTCAAAGTTGGTAGAGAGAAAGGGAAAAAATGTAGAATAGTGGATCTTGCACATGTTGGGTAGAATCCTCTGTTCAGATCCTACTCTTTTGTTCATCTTGTTTCTTCTTGCTCAACACTGATCTCTACTCCTTCTCTCTTAGGAGCCGAGGTGGACTACCAATCCTTTCCGACTGCCTTTGTTCTTGCTTCTCTTGTTTGTAACCTCGCATTGTACCATACGTTCTCTTAATAGATTTAGTTTTTACTGAGAAAAAAAAAATATTTTTACGTCGTAAGGCATTTCCCTCTGAAATCAATTCCCCTCTCTGCCTATTTGTCATCTTGTAAACCACAAGATTATGTGTTAGACGATTGCAACAATTTCAGCCGTTGATTAAAGGGTTGCCCAAATGATTTGGGCGTTTCATTTGGCACTGGGTCGAATGGTTATGGGATGAGAATGTATCAGGTTTTTAATAGACTCCTCTTCATTTTCTGATTCTTCTCATGGAACCTGCATATCTCAAATATTCAATGCCGCTGAATCCGCGTCCACCGGAAGCTCCGCCTCAGATTCTACGCTCACAGTAACGCACAATAGAATGCATAAGCGTCGTGGACGGAAGATTAATAATGCAGGCGAGCCTGGCGAAGTGGAGCCTGCCGTGTGTAATGGAGATGAGAAGCAGGGGGTGAGAATTAAAGAAAAGCGGCACCGTGTTTACAGGGGAGTGAGAATGAGAAGTTGGGGCAGATGGGTTTCAGAGATTCGAGAGCCCAAGAAGAATTCCAGAATTTGGCTAGGGACGTTCCCCACACCAGAGATGGCGGCTTGAGCCCACGATGTGGCAGCGCTCATCATCAAGGGGAAATCCGAGTTCCTCAATTTTCCCCACATGGCCTCGTCGTTGCCTCGCCCCGCCACATTGTGCCCCAAAGACATCCAGGCCGCTGCCGCGCTCGCTGCAGCTGAGTTTCATATGCCTTCAGAAGAAGATTGTAGTGAGGATCGATCCCTTGATCCCGTGGGGACGAGTAATGCGATCCCTAGTGATTCCCACACTGTGATCCCTGCAGAGTTGGGGAATAATGAAGCAGCAGCAGCAGTTTGCGCGTCGAATTTTGTTTCGAGTTTTCTTTCGGGGAATAAGTGGATGAGCGTAGAGGACGATATACTGTTGGATCTGCCAAATATTGTGGGAGACATGGCAGAGGGTCTATTGGTACCCCCTTCATGGATGTTGGAACACGATAATTATAGTGTTGCTGATAAACTTTTTGATGAAAATGCATCAATATCTGCAGAAACTTCTCTTTAGAACTATTCATAAACATTGAACCTGTTGCTAAAAGAAATTTCTGTCAGATTCAACAACTTCAATTGGAACTCGAACCGATCTCATTCGCAACAATTATAGTCGTGGGTACGATTATGGTTAATGAGGCATAAAAACACATTCTAAATGGTAGTTTAGAAAGGCCACACGATTTGTGAAAAGGCACCACAATATCTACAGGTTTAATGGGTACCATTGGCCGAGCTACCCAAGATAGCTCCAAATCAACAAGG
>APFE031530568.1:0-11622 GCA_000404065.3 Pinus taeda | reverse complement strand
TTTTTTAATGCAAATAAACTCCATGCCCAATGGAACACTAGGAGATAAGTTTGTTTTGGTTGTTACTAGAAAGGCAGTAGTCTGCAGTTCTTGAAACCTCACAGAGAGGCTTTCATCTCCAAAAGGAGCCAGTGTTAGCCCTGAGGTGCACTGCCGCTATTTTAACGAAAATTTCCCTTGTTTTAGCTTCGATGGTCCACGTCTCCTCTTGGTCCTCTTTGGCCATAAGCCAGACTTAAAAATTTATACACCTAGACTCATAAATATCGGTGGGTCCACTCTCAATTCATCTCCTTTCCACTGCGCTCTCCATCCTCCGATCCTCATCGTTGATCTTTCCACTGATCTGATAGTCCACACTTCATCTGACTGACGATTTACACTCACCCGCTCCAACCAATCACCATTGTTAGATCATTTGTGCCAGATCTAATGGCTATCACACATATCGCTCGAGCAACAAGAGAGAGGGATACCCGCCTGATAAAGCGGTTTCCTCTCTATCCTCTGCTGTTACATGGTGCCCGATGAATGGAATTGGGTGGGCTTCGACCTTTACCACTTACTGCCCAATGACTATCTGATATAAACCATATTCCGCTTGATTAAATCGCTCCTGAGCATTATCCTTCGAGCACCTCCTCCGCTCGATAGCCGTTTGATCTACCCATCTAGGATCTGACGGCTTGGACTTATTTTTCTCTTGCGATGACTTCAAGCCTCCGGAAATTGGTCTCCTTTGCCCATTCCTTTCGATCCAATGGCCCCCATACCTCACTTCCCACCAGTTAGTGTTTTTGACAATTGGATAGTTGAACTGAAATAACAAAATGCATGTCTGAAAGGGGAAAAACAACAGCATGATGCAGCCGAACCAATAGAAATGATCATGGAATGCACTGGCACGAGTGAACCACCTGATAGCGTGGCGAAATTACCAGAATTTGATTACCGTATTTGTTAGAAATAGGGCTCTTTGAGCTCGTGTTTGTCTAGTTATGCCATTAAGTAGTTAGAAGACAGAGGAGACAGATTAAGACATCTAGAGCCTCAGTGAGTTCGAGGGTATTGTAAAAAGCCTATAAATGGCCGAAAGTTCGAAGGAATAAAGGTTCAATTTTTGGAGACTGTGCATACTCTGTTCCTCTTAGCATCTCATCTTCATTCCAGTAATCCAAGCTTCTTTTTCTGTTACATGTTCAATCACCATCTTATTCTCTGTTCTAAGCTTGCACTTGAATAGGTTATTCATGTTTTCTTCTATGTCTAACGCCAGATAAATTTCAACTTATCTACTGGTATAGTCAAGATTCTCCACCTATTCATTGAATCTATAAAATATTGAGCATTAGTGGTCGAAAGCCTTGTCAAGATGAGGGTGTTCATGCATGTCAGTGAAAACAGAGTTGAAACAGTCATCTGACTTGATCCAAACCCCAATCCATTCCAATAGTTCAAAGAACAATATTGAAGATTTATATGTTACCAGGCATCTCTGAGCTACAGCCTAGGAGAGTTTCCTAGCATGTTAACAATTCCCTCAACCTTTAGGCCCTTTAACACCATTCAAAGCTCCCTAAGATATGTAAAAGGCTCAGCGGACCCTAAGAATATGAAGGGTGTTTATGTAATCCATTGTTCATGCGAGACACCCTATGTTGGTTAAAATGGTCGCTCAATAAATCAGAGGATTTAGGAACATGCAGTAGGCATCAAAAATGGGACGACCTGCTCCTTAGCATTAACATAACATCCAGAAAGGACAAAGCACCACATTTGCATTGAGGACGCCCGAATCATTGCTAAGATAGATCATTTCCATCATTGTAAGTTTAGGGAAGCTATAGATATTAAAATGAGGTCAGGCAATCTGAATAGAGATGGTGGTTGGAAAATTAACAATTGTTGGATCCCTACAATTTCTTCTTAAGTATATATATATATATATATATTTTCTATTTCCCCTATTTTTTATTGGGTTGTTTATTTAATTAATCATTTATATATTATTTTTATTTTTTAATTTGACCTAATATTATTTTTATTTATTATTTTATTAATACCTGATTATATTACTTGTTTTATTATTTTGATTTTTAGGTTTGACCTAATATTATTTTTATTTTTAATATCATTATTAAATTTTCTTTTGATTAATATTTTCCTTAATGTATTTAAACATTTAATTCAACAATTATTTCCTTATATTGAATATTATTTTTATTAAATAGCTATTTCTTTAGTCAAGTCTAGCATAATATTATAACAACTATTTTTTTTCTCTTCATCTCTTTAACTTGATGTTAAGATCTGGGTCTTCATCTTGTCTGCGATTAACAACACTAGATGGTTCGAAACACTTTGACAAAATTTTGATGATGTGATTTTTACCAAAAGTTTCTTACTTTTCATGATATGGATCACATAAGCCTAAATTCAATTAAAATGATAAATAAATATATAAATTAAAAAATTAAAAAACATAAAATTAAACAAAAAGTAAAACATTGAAAAAAAAAAAACAAACAACAAACAAACTAATGAAAACTCATGATGTGATTAATTTGAAAGAATTTAGCAAAATTAGTATGGATTCACAGAACTCTAAAATTAAGTAATGAAAGTATATATTAAAAAATTAAAAAATTACAAACATGACAAATTACATAAAAAAAAAAAAAAAACGAAACATAAAAAAAGGGTAAAAAAATAAATTCAAAATTAACTTAGAAAATAGAAAACTTCACCCAAAAATAAAAATAAAACCTCCAAAAAAAATATAAAAAAAGAAATATTTCCAAAAAACATAATTTAGAATATATATATATATATATAAATTAAGAAAAAAAATTAACTTGTCCCCACCCACGGCCACAAGGAGCTCATGTAGCTCACCGCTGACCCAGACCCGTGCCGCTGCAGATCTGGGCGGGGACAAGTCCATTCCAGGAATCAACATGCACGTGCCTGTGTCGACAAGGAACTCGTGTAGCTCCCTGCCCACCCAAGGTAATGCCCCCATGAACCTAAGGCAGGCGAGCTCCATTAACAAAATCGTCCTTGCCTCACCTAAGGCTCGAGAGACGTGGATTTTTTTAATTTTTTTAAATGTTTTGTTTTATTTTTAATTGTTTATTTATGTTTTTTTAAATGTATATTTATTTTTTTTTGTATTTAAGGTTTTTATTTCAATTTATTTTTATTTTTTTTTTTTTTCCCAAAATAATTGTTTTAAGTTCTTAATTTTAATCATACTTTTTTTTTTTAACTTCTTATGTTTTTCATTTTTTAATTTTAAGGATTTAATTTTAAATTTTTTTTTTTAATTTATTTTTTTCTTTTTTTTTTTTAACATTTTTTCTGAGTAATTTTTTTGGTAAAAAAAATTTTAGATTGTCATCATCTTTAAATATAAAATACATATAAAAATTCATAAATTTGCTATTTTTTCAATTTTCCATATTTTTTATTTCTTTTTTTTAGCGAAAAGGTCTTTGAATTAAATATTTTTTTAATTATATCCATATGGAAAATATGTATTTTTTGTCATGTTTAAAATTATTGTTTGTTAGTGACAATTATTTTATGTATATTAAAGTATTATTTAATGATATATAAATATAAAAAAATCGTAACCTCAAATATTAATGTTATTATTATTTTTAAGTTTTGCAAAAAAAAAAAAAAAAACTTCATTATCTAAAAACATTGCAAATAAAAACAAAAACACATGTTTGGAAAACCTTTAAAAAATAAATATCTTAGGACGAAATACAAGAAGAGGAATAAGACAACTTGAAAAATGGTTAAATAATCAACATTTAAAGAATATTGTCCATACTTAAGACATAAGAATATTTGAAGTGTCAAAAATATGTCTTTAAAAAAATGTTGATATTTTTCAAAATCTGCATGAAAATAACCGTCATTAAAAAAAAATTATTCACACTTAATCAATTATAAAATTTAAAGTGTAAAAAATAAGCCCTCTAAAAAAGGGGTTGATGTTGCATCATCACTTTTCAAAATCAACATGAAAATCACTAACATTTAAAAAAAAAATGTTCATACTTGATACATAAGAAAATTTAAAGTGTAAAAAATATGCTAAAAAAGGTGTTATGGATCGACAGTTTTCAAAATCGGATGATTTTTTGTTACCTCAAAAAAATGGGTAATCGGTAATGTTCTCCTTTGATCGGTAACTATGTTTTTTGGCAAATCATTTCTTTTAGAGTGTTTCGAAATGATAAACAAGGATTTAGATTAGGGTTTACTGACTGTACAGTGAAACAATGCGATGAGCCTTGGTATTGCAACAAGAATGCTACAACTCCCAAGGTTACCAAATTTACTTATCAACCCAGTGTTCGTACAAACTTAAGAGGTATCAACACTATATGTGCAACATACAATGTCTCCTTCCTTTGATGGCATGATGTAATGGTGTGAATGTAATAAAATCAAATCCTAAACTACTTGCAGAAAATGAAATGCTAGAAATTGAAACCTTAACCTATTGCAAGAAAGAAAATACAAGGAAATAAATATATTCTAATTGCATAAAGTAAATCTCACGAAGTAATTTTCAATCATTACATTTCAAAGAGGTTAGGTCCATTAACAGAGTTCATTGGATGTGGCAATCAAGAAAATCATCCATTTCATAAATCTGTCTATTAGGCCAAATCATTGAAATGTTTTACATTGTTAAATAGGCAAGTCCTAAGTGGTATTTAGTATTCCATAATCATTTATTTAGAGCCTAGGGGTCATGATTCAACCCTAAGGGACCAAAACCAATCTTTTTGAGCAAATATGGGCAAGTATATACACGCTAGAAGAGTACTATAGGAAACAACAAATTTACTACAACAAACTATAATTCACCAAATTACCAAGAAAATCAAATCAAAATTGGATGGGGCAATTTTTTTTATTGACTAGGATTTCTTAGGTCTCCATTCCAAGTGGAATCACTCAAAAATATCTTTATTAACCCATGCCAAAAAATAACATAAAACTATTTGTATAAAATCTAGAAATTCGAGAACTAGTAAGCTAGTAAATCTATCAAATCCCTAACCTAATCAAGTGAAAATGCAATGGAGTAATTTTTTTTAATAACTAGAATGTTTTTGTGATCTAATGGAAGTGTAACCAACTCGATTGAAGCTCGTTAGCATGCCCTAACAAATAGCAGAAATTTATTGTCATTTGCCACAAGGGGATTCCAGAAATCTAGATTTGGGAATAAACAAACTAATCCAAGTAGCTCAATGATTACTATGACCTTCCAAAATTGTTCCAATGATGAAATCATGCTTGTGATTTTGAAAAAGTAACTTAATTCAACTATTTAACCTAATCCTACAGCAAGAAAGCATTAATACTAAATGCAGAAATAGAAAACAAGAGCAAGAGATGCATGCGAATAAGAACTGAAAAGAAGAAAAGTAAATGATACAAAAGGGTTATGAGGATTCTGGGATGGCCAAGCCCAAGGAAACTCAGAGTCCCCTGGAGGAGACCAAGATTTAGAAGCTAAACATTGCACCAATTTTCATTATTTCCATCAATACAATTACATGCCTTCAAGAAATGACAATGGAGTTGTAAAAACATGAGTTCTTTCAACAACAAGAATAAGACAAATCCATGCCTAGAACCAAATTAGACTTGCTACTTATACAAAATGATTAAGAATCATTCCCCATGAAAGGAGGAAGATTCCCCCACCAAAATATCTTGATTAGCGGATCTAGTTCCCAATACTAGGAATCTGTATTAAGTGGAGGGAACACATTCCTAGATTTTATCAATCATTGGAGCTCCAAAATTTGTGCCATAATTCCATAATATATTCTTAATTTATTCCTTAATATTGATCCTCTTGTAGTAGAGAGAAAGTCCCTAAATTATCTCCTCCTCCAAATATTCATAATCTACCCAATATTCTCACAATATTCCACAAAAATAAATAATATTAAACACAAATATGAAATTATCCACAATCCTTCCTAATCAACATATTAAAGTTAAAAATACATTATCTAATGAAAAAAGAGAGGTTTAATGTACTGAAGGATGGTCAGATGAGCCTTAATTTATGTCTAAGTTAAAGGCCCATCATATCCCCCTGCTGAAAGTGTTGCTCATCCTCTAAGAAAATTAGTGACCTCATTGTGTCTCATTCATGGCCTTGGTGGCCTCTCTCTTGTGCATTCATCAATCCTTTCTCTTAAGAATCTTGGTTGTAAGTTTTGCAAGGACAAACACAAAAATGTATTTATTCTTTTTATGATTGTTTAACAATATTTCAAGCAAAGAAAACATAACTTTCCTCTTTGAAAGTGAACTTTGTTGGCTTTTAGATCCATTTCATTCATATCCTTTCACTTGAAACCTTCATTCCATTTTCGCTCATTTTTCCAAAATGTGTATAGAAAAAAAATCACAGTGTTTCTTGAGACCATTAGCCTACCTTCTTCCTCTTATTCAAATGGGTTCTTGAATATTTTTCAGTTTGGAAAGGTCTTCCACATCCTTTTCCAATGTTCTGCTACTTTTTTCCACCATTTGGACACCTATGAAACCTTGAAAATTCCTTTAGATGAGAACTAGGATATATTGTAGTAATTCTAGTAGTAACTACAGGAAACCCTGTAGCGGCCTATAGTAACTACATGAAACCCTGTAGCAGTCTATTTAAACCTATTTTGAGCACAAATGATAGTTCGAGCCAAGGGTAGGCCCTCAACTTGACTTCCATTCCTTTTTCCCCTTTTTATAACATATTGTAGGCCTTGGAAAAAAGCTAGAAAGAGATTAGAGACCTCTTGGAAATATTCTTTTCATCACTGCAATTTGAGTTCTATTTTGATGGTGAATGCCTTCTTGCCTTTTGTTGCATTCTTCTTATCTTTTGTGGCCTAGATGATTGCATAATGGCCTTGGATTTCTCTGCTTTGATTAGGTCTCTCTTAGACACTACCATTTTGGGTTTTAACACAATTTGTTCCTGTTTTCTTTCTTGTAGCAGCGTTCTACCTTCCTGTAGTAGTCATTCCTTCTCTTTCAAGGTCTTCTAACTATATGTGAGTGATGAGAAATGATTTAGAGGTGTTGGAGGATGGTCCTAGGGCTCAGAGGGAGTAGTGTAGGTTTTAGAAAATGGAGAGGATGTGCTCTATGTGTTTTTTCAAGAAATTTTCAAGGTGAGACAAACTATAGGGTTTGTTCTTGAAAAATATTAATTTTCCCAATGAAATGGGATGGATGAAAGATGGATAGATAGTGTATATGAAGTGGATGGAGGGCTTGGAGTGTTGTGGTGACTCAGCCTTTGCATAAATTTCTTCTTTTAATTGTTGCCTCCATTCCTAGAAATCATCACCCTTTCGAATTTGGCTTTTCCACATTGCATGAGTGAAGGAGTGAGATGCAATTAACTAGTTGAAGTGGTCGAGATTGCTGACCCATCCTTCGCTTATAAAACCTCATCTCTCATGCACTGGCAACAAATTTCTAACTATAATATGCTCAAGAGAAGAGGTTAAGAATATTGCATACATGTACCTACTTGATGGTTGTTGGAGAGGCATGCATGCTGCTGCTAATTTGATGATCGATCCATGGTCCTCTAGAGGTGATAATTTATTTTGTTTGCTTCTGCACAGGACTTCATAGAGTGGTGATTCTAAACCTTTGTCTTATAGTTACCATGAGCAAGCTATCTTAGTCAAATATGGCCTTCGTGGAGTGTTGGTCTTGGCCATTGGTGATGTTCACCTTCCTTATACCTTATTCCACCATTAGACACATTTCCCACACTTTATTTGACCTTTCGTACCTTTGTATATCTTTCAACCTATTCCCTGTAGTAAACTAGGACATCTTGTAGTACTACAGGAAACCTTGTAGCAACTTGTTTAAACCCATATCTCCAAAATGGTATACTAGATTGACCTTAAATGTTTTGAGCATGTTTCCATAATCCTTATGCACCTCCCCATAAAAAAAGTTTGGCTAATGATTGCACAAATCTCGATAAAAAATATAAATGGATGAAGTTGATGGAGGTCAATTTTTGGAAACTATGCATTAGAATTTGGTGAAACTTCTTGGGCATGTTACCATCATCCATATTCATCTCCCATGAAAAATATTTTCAAATGGATACACGAATATCGAGAAAATGAAAAATGGTTGTAGTTGATGAAGGTACTTTTCTTGAAAATTGTGCACTAAAATTTGTTGAAATTTATTGAGCATGCTACTATCATCCATATGCATATCCACCTAAAACAACTTGGTAAATGGATGCATGGTTTTCAAGATATGACCAGAATAATTTCTTGCTCTATGTATTTATGTTTCTTGTAGTAAAACAAAGCCTTCTTGTAGTGTTTTAAGACAAAAAGGAAAATGGATGGGATAAGTTTGAGAATGATGGGTGGATGGTGGAAATAGATGAGGGTGATGGATTGGCATGGACTTGGTCCTTTTGGGGAATTTGAGAAAAGGAAAAGAAAGTCCAAGTTTGACTTCCTTTGACTAGAATTTTGACCATTTTGTTTTCGTTCCAACTTGTTTTTGTTGCTTGCAGATGTTGGAGAGCACCTGCATTCATTAGAGAGATACATGGATCAAAGTTGTTGTTGTTGTTGTTGTTTTTTTTTTTTTTTTTTTTTTTTTTTTTTTTTTTTTTTCTTCTAGGCCTACTAGTTGCCTCAATAAGATTTTCAACTATTAGGTCTACCTAGGCACCTCAAAGGAGGCTTTCACATAGGATTTTTTTTTTTTCCCATCCCTTTGACCACCTCATGGAGGTTTTCAATCAATGAGAAAATCTAAGGCGCCTCAAAGAAGGTTTCCACTTGAGATTTTATTTTTTCTCGTATTTTTCATTTTTCTATTTCTTTCCCTATCCTACTCTACTTGAAGAAACAAAATCATTTTCAAGTGTAGGAACACTTCCAATGGAGTCGCTTGCATAACTGGATGACAGATAAAATCACGTGTAGGCTCAAAACATATTCTTTGAAATGTACCTGAATGTAAGAGACCAAATTACTTTACTTTGATGATATCACACACAGTTAAAGAAGATAGTATTGCTACAACTTAGTGATTGTATGGAACCATATTTCAATATAGTTGTGAAGCCCCTGGTCCACTTGCTGATTTGGATCATCTTGGATGTCTTCTTCTTCCATGAAATTCAGATATTCTTCTTTTTTATGATTATTCTCTTGAACACATAGAGGATATGATGGTAAACATGAGGGAACTTTCTCAAACTCTAAATTTGATATTTGCTCTTTGCTAAGTGCAACCCATGATCCTTTGGTCTTCTCATTTGAATATTCTTCTTTTGGATGTGGTCCTTCAATAACATCAATAGAATATCCTTTTTACAATACCTTTCTTGATCTAAGATGAATACCATTTAGATCAAGAGGGTATGTTTGGAATTTTTGTGCCTGGACATTGTAAGTGGGTTGAGCTACTTCCTTGTGTGGCTTTTTAAATGGCGGTACAGGTAGTTGAGTGGGAGTGAATATTTGAGATGGATGTGGTTGGGGTTGTAGTTGTGGAGGAGGTGGATGGTAGGGATAACATGGAGTTGAGAATGTAGGATATTGAGGAAAATATTTAGGATATTGTGGATGGCTTCCATAAGTTCCTTGTCAACCTGGTTTCCAAGATTGGTTTTGGGGTTGAGATGGCCAATGTTGCCAATGAAAGGGTGTGTTCCAATTACTTTGAGATGGATGTGAATAAGTTTGAAATTGTAAATTAGGCTCTTGCATCATATTAGGTTGAATAGACTACCATGGTCCTCTTTGTGCTACATAACATAGTTGCATTGGGAATTGACTTGGTCCATTGTCCTCTTGGTAAACTTCCTTCAACCTTGGTAATGAGGGGCAATATTTAACATCCTATGATTCTACAAGGACAACACAAATATCAGCATCTTCTTTCTTCTCATTTTGTATTCTTAACATGTCTACTTGTTCACTTAGATTGTTAAGAATTTGTATTTTAAAGTTATCACGCAAATTTCCAAGTTTAGCTTGACTTGTCGATCTTGATGCTGATTGACTTACTCTTGTCCTTCATCTTGATATGTATTTTCATGTTTCACAAATTTATTTAAATGATAATTGGTATACATCACCTTTACTCATGAGATCAAGGAGATCAATCCATTCATCCCTAATTGTTCTAAGTAAGAGGGCTTTTAGTATGTTGGATCCTAAATGATGTAGTTTCCCCCTATTAACATTAAACATGAACCACTCTATTGGATCCTCAAGGATCTCATCTTCTTTTTGATTCATTCTATATATTTCTTCTTTAATATCATGATCTTTAATTTTTCTAGAAATATATTTTTCATATCATTCCATGATTTTATTGAATTAGTCCTTAAACTCGTGAACCATTTAAGAGATCTATCCTTCAATGTTTCTGAAAACAATCTTAGTTTTTGAGTGTTTAATAAGTAACCATAAGACCTACAAATGATTTCAAATTCAAAGAGAAAGGTTTCTGGATCCTCTGACCTTAGACCATGAAAGTTTGGAAGAAAAGATGGAGGGATGTTCTTCATGTTGGCATTATGGCACAGGTTTGGAGCTATGGCACAGGTGTTGTCCTTGATGGCAACCTTCTTTGGTGACAGATCTCAGTTCAGGCACTCGGAAAGTAGAAAAAGACATATACGCAGGTTCATCTAGACGAAGGCGCATATACACGCAGGTTATACTTTACAAAGGCGCGTATATGTTGGTGATCATTCTTTTGGTCCATGGCAGTTAGATCTTGGAACTTGAACCGTTGTTTTGGACCATGGCGTCTCATCAATTGTGTCGATCCATTGTTTTGGGTTCATGGTATTGAAATGTTATGGTTTTGAACCATGGTATTGGGGAAGGCCTAGGACTATAAAAGAGGAAGGAGATCTTGTGACAAATCACCCTCTAGATTATTATTGAAGATCTGAAGAAGTGCTAGAGCTGGTATATTGGATGGTGACGCAGATTTGGATCTGAAGGAAGGAGGAACCTTAGCACAAAAGGAAGGATAAGGTCTATTCATGGGTCATAATCTTTAAGTCTAAATGATAGTATCTCTGTATGATTTTGATCTGCTTGATGTGGCGCTTATCTGATCTATAATCTGGGTTAATTAGTGATTGAATATCTGGAAGAATGTGTTGTCCTTTATAGATTTGTACGCAGGTTTAGTAAAGCGAAGGCGTGTATACACGCAGTTTAGGGTAAGTAAAGGCGCGTATACGCAGGTTGTTCCATATGCAGATGCGTATGCGTGCATGTTGCAGACTGTTGAAAATGCATATATGCATTAAGCTGTGATCTAGCTGTTTCTACTTATTGCTGCTGTGTTTTGGGTTCTGTTTCTACTTTGTGGTTTCTGGTACAGTGTTCTGTGTACAGCTGTGAGAGAAGTATCTACTTGTTTCAGATCTAGTTGGTGAAAAGGAGATTGGTTGATGATTGTTTGATGTTCATGGATCCAGTTTGAAAATTGATGAAAAGTGGTACCTAGAAGAAAGAGAAGGTTGTAGCCTTCTGTAGGCCAGCACCTACG
>APFE031530562.1:0-11073 GCA_000404065.3 Pinus taeda | reverse complement strand
ATTGAACCGACAATGACAAGCTACAACGAGAGCACAAAATATACCAAGCCCAAAGGAGATTTGAGATAGCTGCAAATCTCTCCTCCCTAGACAATAATGCCTTCAGGCAAATGCACAAAGAAAAACAACCAGATAACAAATGTAAAATCAAATGAATAATAACATCAAACGACACAGGTATACCTCATGAACCAAAGAGTGCACCACAAGAGAAGCTAGTAACCCCAAAGACTTTTATTTATTTATATGAAAGATGAGTACAAAATCCAGCAGAGTCTCTGCAAGCCCAACAGCTCATTCTATGATATCAAAATGAGAGCTCAAGACTCATATAAATAAGAAAATGGGAGATAATCCCAAGGAAAATTCCAATGACAAGTGGCAATCAGGTGGAGATCTCAATGCTTCAACGAATTTCCAAGTGGCTGCTTGACCGCTGTAGGTGGCTGCCTTGACTGCTTGACTGTCCATTTGCTGGAGATAACTGTTGTAAACTGATCCCTAACTGGCTGTGTATGTCTCCCTTGAGAATCCGCGTTCATTGGTAAACTGCGTGAATATATTGAGGCTGCCATGTGTGGGTAAGAAGGGGAGACACACTCCCAACGAATATTCAACAATAAACCATGCATATGACACCTCACAAAATGTGCCATAAAACTGATCCTCAAGTGTTGCATAAGATGCTGTAGAAGATCTGCATATCCACTTCTAACCTCTGTCTGCATTGATTTTGTGTACAGCTGGACATGTGTAAGTATATGCTTCACGTAAACTCCACATTAATTTGCTCATTAAAATGATCCATATCTACGCTGATTTTTCCCTGCCGGCAGCATACTTATGACAACTGTGTTGACTATTCACTGGCTGATCTGCTATGTAAAATGCGTGTCGCTGCCTGGTCTGATCTGCGTGTGGGCTGCCAACAATTCTGCGTACAAGTGGATGGATGGGTCAAGAAATGGGGAGACACACTCTCATAATATGCTCAATCGAATATTCCAAATAGTGTGTTAATCCTTTGTGACCTGTGTGGAGATATCTCTGTCCAGCGTGGAGGTAGCTTCTTTCGCTGCGTGGTTTTGGCATGTGCATAATTCATTTCTGTTTGAGTTATACGTATTCAAAATAGGAAGAGAAGTGGGTCCCCTCCCCATTCATTTACTTTAACTTTACACTTTAATACATACCATAAAATAAAAATGAACTTTAAGCATACATATGAACTCAACGTTGGCCCATTTGACTTGCTTGGCACTTTGACTTTCTGTTGTACCTTATGTGGTGGGCCCCACATTGCTTGCCACATCACCCTTGATTCTCTGTTTAACTTTCCATGTCAAAATTTGATGTATTTTGACTTTGGAAAAATTTATAAATTTTTCCAATTATTCATTTTTTTGAATTTTTTCTTCATTTTTGCTACTGTCACTTGAAAAATCGGCTTTTGAGGGACTCCAAGTCATTTTTTGACCCTCAAAGTGGGTTCTAGGATAATGCTGGGCCTCTGAGGATGAATTTTGAGTAGTCATACGCCCCAGGCATTTCCTAAGGCCACTTATTTATGCCATTACATAGAAAATAATTAAAAAATCCCGTTTTGCGGGAAATTTTTAACTATTAAAAAATCCTACTTAGACCTAGCCAAATTCCACGAAACTTTTTGTGTGATCTAGTATGGTAATATACATCGACTCTAGACACTAAGATGTGTTAGGGGCTCAATCTTCAAACCGTCACCTCGGCTTTGGGGTAAAAAATGAGTGAAAAAATCCAGAAAATTATCCGCCTCTGAATAATGAAGGGATAATTAACCGGATAAAAAAAACACTCCAAGGTTTACTCATTTGCTGATCGAGTCCCACATCCTAGGCCTGTTACAAATTCAAGAAACTCATCATACTAGCATCACTTATTACAATTCCCCGCAGGGTGTGGAATCTGGGTACAAGAAAGATGACGAGAAGATAGAAGTAGAGTTAAAAAACTCTGTTGACTGATGACATCTGATGGTACAAGTGTCCTCTGGATCATCCTTGGGCATGGAGTCTTCACATAATCATCAGGTGCTACTCCAGTAGTCAACAGGAGCAACTTTGTTTATTGGAAAATAAGAACCACAGCCTATCTACAATCACTTGGAATGAATGTCTGGGAAATTGTGGAAGGAGGATATACATTTCCAACAACAATTCCTACAGATATGGTAGGTAAAAAGCAATATGAAACCAATGCCAGGGCTGTTAATACATTATTGGAAAGTCTGTCACAATCAGAGTTTGTCAAAGTTATGCAGCTCAAATCAGCAAAAGAAATATGGAACAAAATCATTTTGAGTTACAAAGGAAACTCTCAGGTAAAACGTGCTAAACTTCAAAGTTGCAGAATTTAGTATGAGACTCTCAAGATGCACAGTGATGAAAGTATAACTAGTTACTTCTTACGTATCGATGAGGTTGTCAATTGTATGAAGAATCTGGGTGAAGATATAAAGGAAGTTACCTTAGTTGAGAAAGTTTTAAGATCCTTGTCTGCTAAATTTGAACCAAAAGTGTCTGCCATAGAAGAAAAACAAGATCTGCAGACTATCACTATGACACAGCTTCATGGAATCTTAACTGCCTTTGTGATGAGAAAAGGAGGTCCATTAGTTATGAGAGAAGCCGCATTTAAAACTTCTGCAAAAGGAAAGGAAGAACTCAATGAATCAGGACATATTTCAGAAGAAGAAGATGAAGTAAACTTTATCAAGAAGCTTCAATAGGGTTTCGGAAGATTTAGAGGTAAACTACCCTTTAAATGCTTTGACTGTGGTAGAGTCGGTCATCATGCTGCCAAATGTCCTCATAAAGATAAATATGAAAAAGGGAAGGAATATGCAAAATGGAATAGAAAACAAGTTGTAAATATAAAGAGTTACTATTCTCATGAAGATAGCAATGGTTCATCAAATATGATGAAGATGAAAATAGTAATGACTATAGACTTCTGATGGCTTATGCCGATGATAATTTTTGGGATGCTTTAGAAGAAGATGACCTTCATGAAGAAATCTCTAAACTCAAAATCCGTTTAGAAGAAAAGAATATGATTATATATACATTGACATACAAACTCGTTGAAAAGAAAAACACAATGAAAAACTAGAATGTGAAATTGTGGGTCTAAGAAAGGATCTTGAGAAAACAAAATCTCTCAATCTTAGATTTGCTAAAGAATCAGAAACCTTAAATGAAATTATCAAAGTGCAGCATTCTCCTCTGATAAAGACAGGTCTTGGATATACTAAAGAAGCATCTCAATCATAGAAGTCGTCAACCTCCACTAAAAGCTATCTTGATGCAGCAAAGAACAATGAACAGTATGACAATTGTTAGCAAAGGCATAAAGCAGATTACCAGGTAAATCAGACTCAATTTGCTTCAAGGATGAACAGAAGCCACAACCAACCTCAAGTAAATCACAATCAATTTGCTCCAAAGATGAATATCAATAGAAACTACAATCAATAGGTCAATAGATTCGATAATTGCAGGAATTTCTTTAATGGACAATGTTTCTCATGTCATAATTTTGGACACAATGCTGCTCAATGTGTTGCTTACAAAACCATCATGACTAGAGAAGCACGAAATTAGAGGAATTTGACAGGGATCAAGAAAAGCTCCTATAATAACTTTTCTCTTCTTGAAAATGAAATAGAATGCTCAATCTGTAAAAACTTTGGCCATGAAGAATCTGAATGCAGGAGCAACTTTCGGCAAACATCTCAAAAGGAGCAAACTCCATTAAATCCCAAGATATTTAAAAGGACAGAACCTCAAACAAAAAGATGTGGTATAACCTTGTATGCAAAAGGACAAGAAAATCAGTGGTACATCGACAGTGGATGCTCAAAACACATGACAGGTGACAAAGAAAAACTTCACTCATATAATGCCTTAGAAATTGAAAAGAATGTCTCATTTGGAAATGACACTCCTGTTGTCATAAAAGGTAAAGGTTCTGTTTTCTTGAAAGAAAAGGTTAAAGTTGGGAATGTTATGTATGTAGACGGTCTAAAGCATAACCTGTTGAGTGTCAGTCAAATGTGTGATCAAGGAAATGAAGTGGTGTTTTGATCAAACAGATGTGTTGTTCGTGAGCTTGATACAGGAGAAACCGTGATCAAAGGTACATTAACTCCAAACAACTTATACATACTCAAGGGAGGACAACAACAATGCTATCTAAGCAGAAATGATGAAAACTGGCTGTGGCATAGAAGATTGGGACATCTAAGCTTTTCTCAAATAAGAAAAGCATGCAGATTCTAGGCCGTTCGTGATCTTCTAGATATCAGCATCCCCAAAAATACAATATGCAAACCATGTCAATTTGGTAAGCAAACCAGATCTCACTTCATTGAAAAAGAAGGGTTAGCTAGTAAGCCTCTTGAACTTGTCCATATTGATTTATGTGGACCATCAAGGAAAAAGTCACCTCGTGGAGAAGAATACTTTATTTTTTTCATTGATGATTTTTCCAGAATGTGTTGGATAGGTCATCTAAAGCATAAAGATGAAACATTTGAAAAGTTCAAAGCCTTCAAAGCTTTGGTTGAAAATGAATCAGATTGCAAAATCAAATGCCCCAGATCTGATCGAGGACGAGAATTTACCTCAGATGAATTATTTGACTTTTGTGAACAACATGGAATAAAAAGGCAGTTCTCCACTGCAAGGACTCCTTAGCAAAATGGAGTGGTAGAAAGAATGAACAGGACTGTTCAACAAATGGCTCGAGTTATGCTAGATGAATCTGGAACTCCTGCAACCTTCTGGGGTGAAGCTGCATTCGCCGCCGTAACTATTCTCAACCAAGCAAATGTTCGGGTAAAAATCACTCAAACTCCACATGAACTTTGGTATGGTAAGACTCCTACTGTAAAATACTTTAAAATTTTTGGAAGCAAATGTTATATCAAAAGGACTAATGAAAAACTTGGTAAGTTTGAGCCCAGAGCAGATGAAGGTATTCTTCTTTGTTACTCTTCCCGAAGTAAAGGATATAAATGTTATAATAAAATACTTGGGAAAATTGTTAAAAGTATTGATGTTGTAGTTGATGAAGCATGCAAAAATCCAAAACAAATAAAGATCGAAGATTATGACAATGAAGAAGATGGGGATTATTTTCCCACATCAAATCACAATGATTCTGAAGAAGAAACCAATTAAGCACCAGAAGAAGAGATAATAGTAGAAGAAAAGACTCCGTCCAGGTATGTTCAGAAAAATCATCCAGAAACTCAAATTTTAGGGGAAAAAGAGGCAGGTGTATAGACAAGAAGAACTATTACAGAAACCTCAAGCTACCTAGCATTACTATCTTTCACCGAACCTCAAAATGTAAATGAAGCATGCAAGGATGAATGTTGGGTCAAGGCCATGAATGAAGAAATTGAGCAAATTGAAAAGAATAATACTTGGGAATTAGTTCCTAGACCTCATGATAAAAATGTTATAGGAACTAAATGGATATTTAAAAACAAGCTGAATGAAAATGGAGAAGTTATTAGAAATAAGGGCAAATTTGTTTGTAAAGGGTATGCTCAACAAGAAGGTATAGATTTTGAAGAAACTTTTGCACATGTTGCTAGACTTGAAGCCACAAGGATGTTTCTTGCTCTTTCTAGCTTTCAGAAATTCAAAGTATACCAAATGGATGTAAAATCTGCCTTCCTTAATGGAGATTTAGAAGAAGTCTATATTGACCAACCAGAAGAATTCATTCTTGGAAATGGTACAAAACTTGTATGTAGACTCAAAAAGGCTCTCTATGGTCTAAAACAGGCTCTAAAGGCTTGGTATTACTGCCTTGACAAATATCTACACCAACAGGGTTTTTCAAAAGGGTCAGCAGATAACAATCTATATACAAAGATTGACACTGATAAATTGCTAATAGTTTTTGTTTATGTTGATGATATCATTTTTGGTAGCAATGAAGAATCCATGAGTTAGAATTTTGCTTCAGTAATGTAGCAAGAATTTGAAATGTCCTTGCTTGGTGAACTTACCTATTTTCTTGGTCTACAAGTTCAACAAAATAAAGATGGTATTTTTCTTTCACAAACCAAATATTTCAAACAGATCTTGAAAAGGTATGGCGTGGAAGATTCTAAACCTGTATGTACCCAAATGGTAACAGGATGCAGTCTCAACTTAAATGATGAATCAGCAGGAGTACATCAACCAACTTACAGATCCATGATTGGCAGTTTTCTCTATCTAACAGGTACCCGACTTGACATCATGCATGCAGTAGGAATAGTTAGAAGATTCCAAGCAAATCCAAATGAATCACACCTTTAGGCAGTGAAAAGGATTTTCATATATTTTCAAGGAACACAGAACTTTGGTTTATGGTATCCTAGAGATACAGATCTTACTCTTCATGCATATACAGATGCAGATTGAGCAGGAAGTGTTGATGACAGAAAAAGCACTAGTGGTGGTGCATTCTATATGGGTTCCAGGTTAGTGTCTTGGTTCAGTAAGAAACAAAGTTCAATTGCATTATCTATAGCTGAAGCAGAATATGTGGCTGCTGCATCTTGTTGCACACAACTACATTGGATGATGCAAACATTGCAAGACATTCAGATCACATAAAGAATCCAGTCATGCACTCCAAGACCAAGCACATACCCATCAAATACCATTTTCTACATGAACAAGTGCTTGAACAAAAGGTCAAATTGGAATATGTTCCCTCCAAAGAACATGTTGCTGATATATTCACTAAACCACTACCTAGAGAGATATTTTAATATCTCAGACAAAAGCTGGGAGTAGTTGCTGCATCATCCTGCTGTTAAATCAAATTTTTTATACAAAGGTTATTATACTTGTGTTTCATGAAGTGTAGTTGCGTACACTCGTGGGTTTCTGTGGGTCAAGAAGTGTATATGTTTTTCAGACAAGAAAAACAGTGGGGCAAGCTCTGATATGGGTGCTCTGGCTGATATTAACGATTAATATGCTCTGTTCATTAATTTTATCTGACTAACAAAGATGCCTTGATCATTGACCTGTTAACAATGCACAGGTAGCACCGGTTTAGGGGGAGCATTAGCCTTCACGTACATTCAACATTGTTGACATTATGGTTGCTGAGTCTAGCTATGGCTTTAGATATTTATACCATTTGTTGCTCAAGTCATGTAAAAGTCTAGGGTGTGATATGTCTTCTCATACATTTGAATGAGTCCTCTTGGACAAATGATGTAATTTATAGTCCCACTTTACAAAAGTTTACATGGGATGGATGATGTAATATTTCTTGTTTTTGTCATGTATAAACAATTGGTATATCCCCAATTGGTTGGGTGGATGAGTCAAATTTGGTATATCCCCACTTGGTTGGGAGATGGATGTATGTATGAGTCATTGGTGATAGGAAGGTCATCCTCACATAGTTGAGCTATAGAGTCATGTTATTCTTTTAGAAAATCTTTTTGCAGACTTTGCTTGTGCTTAGGGGGAGCATGGACGATTTCAGTACATCTCTGCATGGGAGCTCAATCAAAGAATTCAGAATGTACTTAGGGGGAGCATGACCAGCATAATGTATGTCAAAGGGAGAAATTATCTTGGTCCACCCTTTGCCCTTGATGTCAAAGGGGGAGAGTGACTTGGTGTTGTTGTTGCATCAAGTCCAAAGGGGGAGATTGTTGGCATTATGATACACGTGTGTTGGTATTATGATATAGGTGTTGTCCTTGATGGCAACTCACTCAGATGAAAGATCACAGTACAACATGTCAACAACAAATAATTATAGATCAGACTACAAAGAATGAAGAAATAGAGGTATACGCAGGTTCACCTTGACGAAGCTGCGTATATACGCAAGTTCACTGAACATAAGTAGCGTATACATACACACACACTTTCACAGAAGGAAAAACGCATATATCTTGGAAAACTAAGTTTTTGGTTCGAGGTATTTGGTCCAAGGTATTTTGATCCATGGTATTGGCCCAAGGTATTTAGTCCGAGGTATTGACCCTAGGTATTTGGTCCAAGGTATTGGTGCTAAGTGGTTTTGGTCCATGGTATTGACAGAGGCCTAAAACTATATAAGGAGGAGAAAATCATTAGGCCAGGTGTGCAAGTATCGAATATCTGATGAAGTGTGAAATCTAGTATGCAGGTTATTGGCTTATGGTGCTGTGCTTGATCTGAACTAAGGATGAACCTTAGCGGTTGATGAAGGATAAGATCTAATGATGGGTCGGGATCTTAAGGCTTGAAATGAATTATCATTATGTGGTTTGATCATGTATAGTCTAGATCTGAACACTGATGCATGTGTTATTTCGTAAATATTATGATTTGGGTATAACTGAAGTCTGGAATAGCTGCAGAATTATGAATTAATATTTGTAGATATGTATGTTGGTTGGCTTTGATAAAAGCGCGTATACACGCAGGTTCAACATATGGAAGTAGCGTATACCTTATAAAGTATGTTTCAGTTGTTTCTGTTTGTTGTTGCAGAGTTTTGGGTTCTGGTGACTGTATTCTGGTGACAGTATTTTGAATGGTCAGATTGATTGTGATTTAACGATGGGTTGTCAAAATGATCGATTGATTTAGTTGTGGTTGATTCAGAAAGTGATGATTGAGTTTCAGTGATTGGTTGATGCAGATGTAATTGATGATTGAATTGCAGTTATGGTGATGTTGATGGATCCAATCTGGAAATTTATGAAACATCGTCCTTGGAGGAAGAAAGAAGGTCGTAGTCTTGTGTAGGTCGCCGCCTACGTACTATTAAACATATCGGCTAGTACAAGAGTTAAGGGGTTGTAGCTCCCTTCCAATAGACCTGGAGAACGAAAGAAGGTTGTAACCTTTTGCAGGTAGAAGCATGCGTTCTGGTACGAGTCTGCACCAGTACAAGATTGTAAACGGATTTTCTTATTATGAAAAGAAGACAAAAACGACAACAGTAGGTGGTTTTTACCCACATTGGGTTTCCACCTTATATCTTGGTGTTCATGTGTGTTGCTTATGTGTGATGCTTTATTCTGCTTTTACTGCACTGTCTAATAAATCTCTGATATACTGGTTAAAGTTCAATGCATTATAAATTGGCTAAATCAAAGGTTCTTTGCATATACGCTCGTTGCTTTAAGTACAGTCGTGTGTACACGCTAGTTCACTTAGTTGAAGTAGCGTATACAAATCTGTTTGGGAAATAAAATTATTGATCTAATAATACTGATTCAGCCCCCCTCTTAGTATTATTTCCAACATATAACAAAATACATATATATAAGTTATATTAAAAAAAAATTTGCAGCTGCAGCTTGCGCTCTGGGCCCGTTACAGTATGAAGCCAAGCGCCCTTCCTGTAGCAGCTAACCACGACCACTTATCCCTAGCCAAACGATGTTGTTGCCGCTGATATCATTCATCGCTATCAATGTTCAAAGTTGAACACGTCAAATCCTGTGAAGAGTCCTCTAGCACGTTAGAAAAGTTTTAATCGAAAATTACAAGTCAAAAAGAAAATTAAAATTTGATTTCTATAGGTTTTTAAATTTTTTTAAATAATATTTTAAAATGCCCTATGAAGCCCTGCCGGCTTGCTGGACATTTTTGAAAATTTAAATTATTGAAGGGATTTTTGAAAATTTAAATTACTGAAGGGATGCAGTGTAGCAGACCGTCAATCTGCCTTGTTCTTTGACTACCTGACCTATAGATTCTAAAGTCTAGAGTATGCTACTACGCAGGCGACATGAGGTTGTTGAAGTAATAAATAAAATGTAATGGAGGTTGGAGGTTGTTGCATTGCCAGTCTAACAGTGATAATGGCGGGCTGTGACATTGATATTTTTTCCTTGCCGAGCTTTTTTGTACCGGTTTTTTCATCCCATCTAACCGAGAACCACGAAAGAGTCATTTTTGCATGTTGGATTGGGTATTCCTCTGTAGCTCGAATCTGGTCAACACTCAGAATTCCAAGTTCCAACGATCACAAATTCACAGGTATTTCTCTGCGTTGGATATCCTTTTCATTCTCTCTCTTTTGTTTCGTTTGTTTGCTTTAAAACCACGTGGACTGAAGGATGGTCAATTCTATCATTGCTTTTTGCTCCTGTCGAAAATCGACCCACACTGAAATTCAATTATTTGCATGGGTATTGTGTAGCTATTGGGAAATAGATTTACAATAAGGAACAAAGTTACAAAACGAATTTTAGTACAAATAGGTAGAATTATACATAGTAAGTACTCAGAGTTCAGTCTCATAAATAAATGTCTCGAAATACAATTTGTTGCAAGGAACGCAACAAATTGTCTAAGACTACAAACTTTCTTGCATGGAAGAAAAGGACAGATCTAAATTTGATTGAAAATGAAGTTATGGATCAAAAGAAGACTCTCAAGCTTATGCCAAATACATGAAGGGAGACATAAGAGCCCAGAGGATTCTTATAGAATCCATAAAGGACTCTCTCATTCCCTATGTATCAAAACTAGAATCTTTAAAAGAAATATATGACAAATTGGTGGAGCTATTCTCAATGAGTATTGCAGGAAAGTAGTATCCTTGAGACAAGAACTATACAAGTTGAAAATGTCTAGAGAGGAGGGAATAACTTCATACTTTATGAAGATACGAGATCAACTGTAGGAATTGAAATGCCATATAGAGAAATGACTACAGTAATGTTGAATGCTCTGCCAGAGGGATGGGAAAACTTCGCTTCAAGCATCGATGGGGAGAAAGAAGCAACACCATTCCAGGATCTGTGGTCTCTATGTAAGATAGAAGGGACTAGATTAAAAGCTAAAATTGATACAGGATCAAATGTGTTGACACCTAATCTTCTGGAATGTGAACAGTCATCAAGAAGATGAACTAATTAGTCACATTCATGTATATAACAATAGCTACCTAATGAAATAATCGAATCAGTTTTTCTGGAGTTACTCCTGGCCTGACATGGTATCAGAGCCAACCCTATTTTTAGTTTTCTTATGTCATGTAACTCCTTCCTGCGTCTGT
>APFE031530559.1:0-15186 GCA_000404065.3 Pinus taeda | reverse complement strand
CCCACTCCTTTAAAAAGATTATTCTTCAAGAACCATCTGGGATACCAATTCTAACAAGGATTTTAGGGATTGGAGAACTATTTCACAAGCCTAACCCTCAAAATCCTTTCTTCCTTTCCCTAGAATACATAATACCTTGCTTACTGAGCAAGCAAGCTCCATCTTTCAAATTTTTTTTGGGAAAGGGTCTATTTGGGTCACTCATATCCATTGACTTATCATTCATTAATGACTCCATACATATCGAGTCTCCTCCCATCGGTGAAAGTCTGTAAATAGAAGGGAGCCTTAGCTGAGGTGACAGTGAGCTAAGTCTCCATTTGTTGCACTTGGCCTAGCATTTTCCCTTTAGGGATCCCCCTTAGGTCCCCTGCTAGTTTGAGCGGTAACAAGCTTCTCACCAAAAGTATTGTTATTATGCACGTTATTTTATTTTAGGGGCATCATTAGTTCAGATTAGGCCATTCGAATTCATTAGAGACTGTATAAATACAAGTGAGGTGATTCATTTTCATCATCATCACTTGGATTGGGTTATTAGCTCTTGTGAGATTTTCGCTATCCCTTTTGGAGGATGAGTTTGGAGGATATGGATGAATTTTGATGTTTGGATCTCTATCTTGTCTTGGAGCTTCATTATTGGCATAAAATGATGATTAGATATACTCTTTTGTACATGTCAGTGCTCTTTTCATGCTTATTCTTGTTATTTAATTTGTCACATGAATGTTGATGGGATTTTCGCTATACAAGTTTGAAATTTGTTGCTTTCTTATATGAATGGATGGAAATTTTGATCTTTTATAGCGTTGCATCATGTCATGGGCCATGTATGAATGGGTGAATGTTCCTAGAGATAATTTATACTAAATACATCTCGATAAGTCATCAATTATTGCAAATCGAAGTATAAAGTCCTTAAAGTAGCTGCTCTCGTGCCCTAATGCCATGCGAAGTTTCTTGAAGGCCTCCTTGATTGGGTGAATTCTTTCCGAACAATAAATTATCCTTGACTCCATCTCTCCCAAAGGACAAGGCACTAATCCTCCATAGGTGGTCACTTTCAAATTTTATTTCTCTCACCTCTCCTTATTTTTGTAGTCCTAACCTCCATAGGTCATCTAGGGAATCAATTATCTCACGTGCTATCCATCAAAAGACTTTGATCTCTTTCCCACTACTGAGCTGGGGTTTTCTCTAGAGGCCCTCCAAATTTCACGAAATTCTGATGAAGGGATCTCAAGATATTGGAAGCCCTAGCTCAAGGATCATTTCATGCCCTAGGTTTCCCTTGGCTAGTGACCTCACTTGAATCCTTGCACTTTATTCCAAGAATATTTGTCCAGCCTCAACCTCATTTTCCTTGTTAGTATCATAAATAGGGTCATTGTCGAAATGATGGCTTCTAATATCCCATTTTCCCTCATTTATATGGAAGAAATTAGAAATGTCCACATCACAAGGAGCCACAATATTCATATCTTTTAAATATTTACTAAGCACCCTTTCTTGAATGATAGGTCCCACTTCATCATTTTCATTCTTATGGACTTCAATGGAGCTCCCATTTACATCATATTCGTACCCAAATCCCAAATTTGCAGTCGAAAGGTCTTCCATAGATTCTTCATTTGCTTGGTCATCATGACTTTCCTTAGAATCATCATTTTCATCATGGCTAGGAATGGAGGGCTCCTCTTTCTCCTTTTCTTGGAGAATATCACCCAAAGTATCTACAACAAAACCATGGTAGAAAATCTTAAGGAGAAGGCCATTGGTAGGATTTATTTTATATTCTTGTCGCATCTCATAGAGCTTGGCTCCTTGTTGAAAAAATTGGGAAAGGATATCTCTAGCTTTATATCATTCTACCAACTTCTGATAGGATTTTTTATATTTATCCATTCTCTTCTGCAATATTTGGCAGCTTTCAGGATCCAGATCCTCATCATACTCCCCAGAGGAGATGCTTTCCAGATCATTGCTATTATTTCCCAAATTTGGAATTGATGACGACTCCACATCATCCTTGCTATCTTGGTCATCTTAGTCATCCAAATATTCTATGATTTCATCGGGTAAAGTGCCATGTTTTTCTTTAATGGCATGACACAAGGATTTGAATGCACCAGTGTAATAGGCAAGCTCAAGGAAAAGATAGTCAGAGGTATTTTCTTCATATTCTTGTTGTACATCATAAGGTCTTCCCTCTTCCTATTATAGAGGTCGAGTAAGAAATCCTTATCCTCATGCTTCACTACATGGTCACAAAATTCATTCCATTCACCCAACCTTTCCTGTAGTTTTTGAAAGTCTTGAGGATCAAGGTCATTATAAGGAAAGTCAGGGACAACTTCTCTTTCACTATGGTCCATTTTTCATGTTTTTCTATGTAAAGAAAATGTGGAGTCACCAAGTTGAATTCTTAATGCCTTGATATATGCTTGCTTCACCCTACAAGCATTAACTTTGAAGTTCAATTGAAGAACTAGGGCTTCATTATTTCAATGGAGTCACCCAAATGATATGTCAATATTGTCGTATGGGGAACAAAACACACGTCTTGTGTCCTCGATAGCAGTGCCAAAAATGTTGCCACACAATTTTAGCAGGGATCCTAGGAGGGGTACATGTTACCCACCACCTATGGGTGATATCCATAGTGGGGAAATTTTTCTCCTATATGGTCCTCAGCCGGCAGCGAGCGACCGCTTGCAACCACCAAATAATTCGATGTGCCAATATCTCCACTGCCTAATCCAGCCATATGCTCCCTTTCCCATCTATTATGATCGTATGTTTGAAGGTGGGCCTTCAAACACTGAAGGTATGGCTTTCATTGTGTAGTTGGGTATTTTTTTTTACTTATCATGGACACTTTTGAGCATGGATTATTGGGGGGATTCGACGGAAAAAGTGATTTGGTTTGTACTCTTGTCTCCTCTGTCCAATTTGATGGTTAACCTTGTATCTTAGTCCCATGGGATCTCTTTTATTAGCTACTAGCTTTAGGGGTGGCATTACATGGGAAATCCCGATTTTGGTTGCATGGTCCCGCATCTCAACACCATATACATCGCTTCCCTCCACTCATTATAACCCCATTCACCATATTTCCCATCTAGGTCCACACTTGTCCATTGGGTCCACAAGGAGTTAACCTCCCCCTCCCCTTGTCCACACCTTTGAACGATGCCCCAGAGGTTGATGCAGCTAAAAGGAAAGGAAAAAGCATATTTTGGCCACTCTCAACAGGAAATGTACCATAAAATGTAAAAGATGGTTGAGACATACAAATTTAGCACGAGGAAAATCCAACATGAGCTCCTACCCCTATCATTATGGCCATCACCTTAGGTCCTAGGGCCCCTTATATCATCCCTTTTCATCATTAAGGAACCCATGATTGTCCCAACCCCTAGTGGGCAATAAATTTCCTGAAGATGAACCACAGTTGCGGGTTCGAAACGTCGATTATCTAACTGACATTATGCGGTGGATCCAGAAAAATATTTGAAACAATTTCCCCACCTTAAGGGGGTATTCACTACTATATCCCACACATCATGCTCTCATCCCCTGGAACCTCAAGCAATTATAAAAGGAAAAATCAATAAACGGAAAAAGGCATATTAAGAAGGGTGGAAAAACAAAGGCTCGGGTAACCCATGTACCATGATTGCTCGCTCCTTCATTCATACACCCAAGTGTGCGCTTGCCTTATTGTAGCTACCCTTGTACTATGGCATGTTGCTTGGAGCCTTTCCCTTGATGCCCCACTCTCTTCCATCATTATATCACATGTCGCCTGCCATTTGATGGATGTACCATGGACATGTCACTCCCCTTTAGAGGTTGAAACCACCTAATAGGGTCCTTGGTTAAACTTCTTCTTGATCTTGGAGACACTTGCACATTCTAAAACACATTATGGAATGGCTTGGCAATATGAAGTGTCCACTTGGTTCCATGATTTGTAAGCTCATCAACTCAATTGCACTAATGTTTGGTTGTACTGGAAGGTGAGGGGGCACATTAGACCTTATACAGGATTGCAAGTGGGTCTTCATCTTTGGGTTTAGTCTCCCTATATGGGGTCCGAGCCCTCTAGAGGGTGATATTGGCATTTGTAGGGTGAGCGTTGAGACTTGAGAGCCACGGGCCTCCACCATAGCAAAGAGCAGATTGCACATCATGGGATCCTTCAATTCCACTCATTTCTTGATCATGTTCCATTTATTTGACAATGATGGTATAGTGGAATCTCAAGTTTTGCGAAGCTCTAGCTCGAGAACCATTCTCCCTATTTTTCCTTCGGGTAGTGTCTTCATTAATGGTCATTGCATTAAAGTATCAAAGTCAAATCCACTTTCTTTTATCCTTTTCTTCTCCCTCACTTGGTCAAGACCCTTTATTTGAAGTTTCACCCCAAACTCTTGACCTCATTTGGGTCCACTAGTGTTTCATTTTGGTCTTGCAGGCTTGTCATTCCAATTTCACAAGGATTACATAGAAAACCCTATTATCATACGATTCTTATTCCTAGGGCACTTCATATCAAGAAATACTCCTCAACCCTATGTCTAGGTCTCCCTCTAGCCCTTATTGGAGAGCCACACATCTTGCTTCTAAAGCAAGCGAGCCCTATCATTACAGTATCTCCTTTGTATAGGCTCTTGAAATCACAGCCTCCACACCATTGATACATTATTCTTAGTGATTTCCCTAATATTAGGACCCCTCCTATCAATGAAAGTTTGTAAAGTGCAGGGAGCTTTCGCTGAGGGAAATCACTTGAATGATAGGATCAATGGCATGTGGTGTGATTTCCAAAACCCATTCAAGGGAGAGGCTCAAATAATGGCTCAATTGCTTAAAAGAGAAGTTAATGGTTCTCCAAGAAAGGCTTATGAGGAGAGCTAGACCTAGGAGGAAAGGTTATTCAATCACAAGGGACACTCTTAAACCAAAGGCTTCCTAAAGATGCAAGTTCTTTCTTTAGGGTTGTGTAAGATAATGACCATATAAAGGTTCGGGACCACAAGAGGGACCTATAGAAAATCCAAGCAGGGCCGAGGGCTAGAAGGTGATCTTCAAGGATATATCTAGGTTAAGCAAGGATAAGAAAATCCAAAAGAATAATTAACTTCCTTTGAGTTTTCAAGAGCAAATGTCCTTTGGAATGCCAACAACCAAAGAAGTTTAAAGCTAGAATCGATGATGGAGCTAGGGCTTGATATTTCCCTCAAACTAGTCACGGGAATTGCCTCAAATTTGGAGGGTCAATAGAGGAATCTATAGCGTAGTAGCCTACCAAATTTCACTAAAAAAGATCCCTTCTAAAGCGATTCACACTAAGCCCTAGTTGAACTTCTAGGGTTAGGGCAAAAAAAATGGAATTTCGCTTTATTAAGGAGAGCTATGCAGCGTTCACTAAACCTAAGAGGAAACAACTCGGCTACAAGAGGTATTTATACTTCGTTTAACAAAGGTTGATCGGTATTTGAGGATGCAACAAGCAAAACGAGCCTCTAGGAACATTCATTCAAATTATCTAATGTGCAATGCATGCAATGCTTCAAAATCCCAGTGTTTTCATGAATTCGCATTTAATTGGGGCACATGTACGCTTATGACAAGGCATTCCATACATTAGACACGTAACAAATTAAAGATATAGCATCAAAACAACACTTACAAGATAATGCGAGTATATCCATCCATCACAATTGCAATTAGAAGCTCCAAGACAAGATGGCGAAAATCCCAAACATCAAAATGCATCAATGACATCCAATTTTGTACATCAATTGCAGGTCTAAATTCTTTTTGAAGAGAAAATCCCAATCCAAATGATGATGAGTTACAAATGAGGCTCTCCTTTAATTTATATGAGCCTCTCACAAGTTCAAATGGTCTAATTAGCCCTATTAGGCCCCTAAAAATAATTTTAATGTGCAAATAACAACCCTATTGATGACAAGCCCACCAAATAGCTCAAAAGAATAGCTCGAAAGTATAAAATAAAGCCTTCCTAATCAGGCCGAAATGATAAAACAATGGTGCAAAGGGTCATTGCAAGGCCAAGAGAAGTCCTCCATGTGCCATGATGAAGAGGAGGGCTCTCTAAATGATGACCAAGGGGGTGGCCCCTTGGTTTCCAAGAAAACAATCTGTGGTGCTCCCAAGTGGTTGCGGGGCACAATTAATGGTCTCATGGGTCTCCAACTAGATCAGTCATGTCGATGCTCCATCAATAAGGGCTAGAATGATGGCGCGTGCCCTCCCATGTCTCTCCGTATGAGACAACACCACACGCCATCTGGGCCTTGGATTAGCTGCCAAGTGTTAGGTGCAATTATGTGGTTGGTTGGGCAACATGGTCCAAGTGCATCATCATATCTATGTAATTGGGGCATGAGCAAGAAATATGTGGTGCTGAAGAAGCCCATGGCATGGCAATCAACGCTCTGTTGCAGTGGAGGCCCATGGCTCTCAATGCTCACCCTACAGGCGCCATTATGACCCTTTGGAGGGCTTAGATCTCGTATAGGGAGACCAAGTCCAAATGGATATCCACCTGCAATCTTGTATAAGATCCAATGCATCTCCTCACCTTCCAGTACAACAATCCATTAGTGCAATTGAGTAAATAAGCTTTCTAAACAAAGGGAAAAAGTGGACACTTCATAGTGGCATGCCCTTCCAAATTGGCTTTAGAAGGTACAAGTGTTTCATTGCACAACAAGAGAGGTTAATAAGGGACCCTCTTAGGTGGTTTCTGTTGGAGATTGTAACTAGTTTCAGTCTTCATAATTATCATTTGTGTTATGTCATGATGTAATTCTTATGTATTGGAAAAAGAAAAGAAAATTGACTTATTAAAGCATGGGTTACATGCTTGGGTCATTGGTCAATAGGTCAAAGCACCCATTGTGTGCTCTAGGGTTTTTGTCTTGAGTCAAATTCAATATCATAATGTAAAAGACCCCATTGGGCAAAGAAATAAAATATATTTTACTTGAAAAGTGTCTAGAAGGCTCAAAAGAACAAGTCGTCCAACTATCCTAAGTTGGCCTAGACTGGGCTTAAGAGCCACTTCGAAAGGCTATATATAAAGAGACTTCAACCTCCATTAAAACATACATCAAGCAATCACATATTGGATTTGTTCTGAAGTCTGAAAGGGATGCAAAGGTCTATGAGAGTCGGAATAGTCTAAGCAAAGAAGAAGATAGTCTCAAAAGTCTGTAGTGCACACATGCAAAGATCCTAGGTTTTGCTAGGGTTTCCACAGGTTCTGAAGTTGCAAAAATAAAGAAGACAAAGTTCAAAAGTAAAGAAGATATGTATTGATGGTTGGTTGACCTGTATCTTGAAGGAAGCTATAGGTCTTGTGTTTGGTCTTGGAAGTCTCCTTTGAAAGTTGATAAGAAAGAGAAGTTGTTGTGGGCTTTCCCTTGTTGGAGGGGTTTTTCCCTAGTGTGAAGTTTCTATCTTGTGTTCATGTGATCTCTATTGTTTGGCATTTATTTGATTATGAAGAACACACACATAATAATAATCTAAGTAGAAGAACATAGTCACAAATAACTATAATGAATGGAAAATGGGATTACAAATGTTTCCTTAATCATATTTTCCAACAGTTTCAACCTCCAAGGGAGTAACAGGTCCATGGTACATCTATCAAATGGCAGGTGTCATGTGAAATGATGGTGTAACGGAGTGGGGACACAGGGAAAGCTCCAAGTCACATGTAATGATACAAGGGTAGTTATGATGGAGGAAATCCACCCATGGGTATATGGATATAGGAGGGAGCAATCGCGGTACATGAGTTACCCCAACCTTTGTTTCTCCATTCTTCTTCATATTCCTTTTGCATTTTATTGATTTTCTTTCTTTTAACTACTCGGGGCTCTAGGGCATGAGAACATGATGTGTATGATAAAGTAGAGATTACCCCCTTAAGGTTGGGCAATTCATCAGCCACCAGGGGTTGGGACAATCATAGGTTCCTAAATGATTCAAGGGGCACTCATAGGGGCCCTAGGAACTAGGGTGGTGGCCATAATGATATGGGGTAGAGCTCATGTTTTGCATTTTGTGTTACATTTCCTATTGTAAGTGGCCAAGTTATGCTTTTAATTTTCTTTCTAGCTGCATCAACCTCTGGGACATCGTTCCAAGCCTGATCCAAAGTGTGGACAAGGGGAGGGGGAGGCTAAATCCTTGTGGACTCAATGGACAAATGTGGACCCGAATGGGAAAAGAGTGGAAAGGGGTTATAATAAGCGGAGGGGTGTGAGATATATGGTATCGGGAAGTGAGACCGCGCAACCAAAATCAGGGTTTACAATGTAGTGCCACTCCTAAAGCTAGTAGCCAATAGAGGAGATCCCATGGGACTAGGAGAAAAGATTAACCACCAAGTTGGGACAAGGGAACAAAATTACCATCCAAGCCCATTCTTTTCGACGACTCCCCCCACTAATCCATGTCCAAATGTGCCTAAGAAAAACAAGCATAAACACCCAATTACATAATGAAAAGCCATACCTTCGGGGTTGGAAGGCCCACTTTCAAACATACAATCATAACAAATGGCTGAAGGCACACAATGGCTAGCTCAAGTGGCAGAGAATGGTGGCACATTGAGCTATCTAGTGGGTGCAAAGGGCTACTAGTTGTCAGCTGAAGACAAATCTAGGAGAAAAATTCTCGTATAGGGGTCACCCACTAGTGGTGGGTAACACAGCCTTTGACTAGCATTGACATTTTGGTGTTTGGGAATACTTTGACTTGGTTTGAGTTCAGTTTTGGATTTGTTCTTGGAGGTTGCATTATTTGGCACAAATATCAAGGCACTTTGGGCAGTGTTGACTTATGTCAAGCACAAGTTTTACTATAGTTTCTCTCTCCTTTGATCGAGCAATTTTGAGGTTGTTTTGACTTGACTTTCACCAGCAAAGACAAAGTTAAAGTCGTTGACCTTTGACTCGTGGTTTATGAATTAGATCATTGTAATCTATTTGTTGAACATTTTATGACAATCTAATAAGAAGAAGAAATTGAAAGGTTTTCCCCCTTTGGGGTTTTTTCCTTGGTCTTTGACCAAATCTTATCTCTATTATTGCTCTTGATTGTCTTCTATTGTACATTGCATTTGTTGTTTTATTTACAATTTCTATTAATCTTTAGAAGAATGAAATTGATTGTTAACTGAAGAAAAGGATTGGGCTAAATGATTGCAATAACATAGAATAGTGGAAAATTAACAATTTGACAAGACTGGGATTTACCAAAAATGAAGCAGATTCGAACCTTTACTTTAAGGTTGTGAAGAATGCACCTCTGATCCTATTATGATATGTTGATGACTTTTTTTGATAGGTGCCAAGCCTCTTATCATTCAGTGCAAGAAGCAGTTGGCTTCCAAGTTCATTATAAAGGATCTTGGGTTGATGCATTATTACTTAGGATTAGAAGTATGGTAGAAACCTAGTGAATTCTTCCATGGTCAAGGGAAGTATGTGATAAAGATCCTTAAGAATTTCGGAGTGATGGATTGAAAATCCATGGCAACTACCATGTTGACTAACTTGAATCAGAGCCCAAAGTGATGTTGCATATGCCACTTTGAAATTTGGACAAATATGCCGTAAAGTCATTTGAATGCTTGGCCTATCAAGGAAAGTGGGATTGCTGCCAATCATATGGCTAAATTGGAAAAAGAGACGTTTGCTAAGCTTCAGCAAGTCTCAGTAATAGTTTCTGATTGAAAATTACTACTGCATTATGAGCATTTATTGTTTGCATTAATTCAATTTTTGGGGCAACAAGATGCTGAGGACACTGGTGATGTATGAATATTTTGTTTGATGAAATTCCACAAATAAATGTGTACCCCCATGCCGTAGAGGTTGCGGTTTGCTTAGTTAACTGATGTAATTTTATCCTGTGTATAGGGACTGCGCATTCACATAAAGCATTTGTTCTACTTTGGTTGTTTTTAGCGGAAAATAAAACTGTGCACATTTTTGAGCGTCAAGTAGTAGTTTGTAAACTAAGGAACTGAGTCACGTGTTAAAGTTCCTTCAGGTATCTCAGATTGGAATATCAGTTTCCCATTGTAATCATTATATCTTGTTAGCTAATTTTATACTTCCATGATTTTTGAAAATAACTTGACCTATTGTATAAATATTGCGTATTGCATTGATCAAGTCGTTTTATTGAAGAAAATATATTAACGTCCCGTGAATGAATGTGAGGCAATTAAATTGTCGAAATCTTTTAGTCCAATGGATAATGTGAGATGTTTGACTTGTAAAATTGTCTTCTAATTGATTGGTCTTGCTAGTTGTTATGCCTTTAGACCTAGGGTGCCTGTTCTTTTGAATTTATTTAGTTGGAAGCAGTATTCTATGCTGATTGGTCTTGCCAGTTGTCATGCCTTTAGACCCGGGGTGCCTGTTCTTTTGAATTTGTTGATGGTGTATCTTGCTGATATTTTTTGGACTTAATCTATATGTGCAGTCTCAGGGAAGATGGAGGCCTGAAAGTTGATTACTTCACTTTTTCACCACATAACCACGACATAAAAGACTTAAACTGATATTTTAGAAGTTTTGAAGTGATTACAACCATATGTCAGTTCTATTGTATAAAGTCATTAGTTTTTGACATTGCAATAATTGTTGTAAAAGACTTAAAAATTGTGCAAGTTCAGACAGTATTTTTGAAACTCAGCCACTTGTGAATGAAGCATGGATGGATAATCATAAAAGTGAATTAGCTGAAGCACTTGCAGAGAGTTATTTTTTTGTGCTCACCCTACACATGGATCTAGGGTCACTCCTCCCTTATCCACTATCAATTCCTATGGCAGCGTTGAATCAATCAACGGTTTTTAGGTTTTACTGACAGCTGAAGTCCAGCACATGCTTGTTTCATGAGACCACTGTAAAACATTTTACAACTATGATAAATCAGAATTGTCTGCTCTAAAACAAGAAATGGTGAAGCTGCAGCCTAAGTTCAATGCATTTGAATGCAGAACTTCAGGATTATGTGTCTGTCTATTTTTAATCTAAAATCATGCTATGATTTGATAATCAGTTATGTTTTACGAGATGAAGATTGGAGCTAAAACTATTATCTTGTTTCCAGGAGCATTTTGTATGGGAGGTGACGAAGATTGAAATTATAGTATATATGTGTTGTTTGTCACGGATGTGAGAATTCAACAAGGCATGTTGAGAAATTTTTTTTCCTTTAAAAAATTCCAGAGACAAAATGTTTATTGCCGAGAGAAAGAACATGCAATTCATTAGCCATGCCAAAGATTATTGCACAATACATGTAGAACAAGACCATATGGTTGTAGAATGGGCTTATATATTACTTCAATCTTGTTGAATTGGATTGCACAATACATGTAGAACAAGACCCTATGGTTGTAGAATGAGCTTATATGTTACTTCAATTTTGTTGAATTGGATTCTTGAAGCATTTAAAAGGATTGGATATTTTGTATCAATATATTTTTTAACATGCGAAATATGACATAAATTAAAGTAGGGCAATAGTTCATTATGATGGCAACTACACTCTCCTTCAATAGTTGAAAATGAAAAAATGAATGAAATAGTGAAATTATTAATGGATATGACAAATGAAATATACTACGAGGAAATTACCATGTTATTACAAACTATGTTTTAGATGGATGGGTCGATGGTTTAAGGATAGATTAATGATTGAAATTTTGAAGGCCGGGGAAAAGTGTAGCTTTCTAATAAGCATGTAGTTATGTTTAAGGCATGATTAATGATTGAAATTTTAAAGGCTGGGGAAAAGTGTAGCTTTCTAATAAGCATGTAGTTATGTTTAAGGCATGGGGTTATTGAGTCAATATTAATTTTCAAAATAGAAAATTACACTGAAATATACTATCAAGAGAAAAAAATATATTGGGAAAAAATGCTATATATTGGGAAAAAATGCCATAAAAACATAAAAACTTGCACAGTGTATTGTTAATTAGACAAAATTAGAAAATGGTGCCTAGCTAAGGTGAACTTGATTTTGTTGCAAACTTCCCTAGCTAGGTGAGAACATGGTTCCTTCATATACTAGGATTTATGTTTGAGCTTTGAGTTTCATAGACTCAACTGAGATTAAAATCAAAGGACATGCTAGATGAGACACTAAAATTAAATGGCTAGATAAACAGTTGCGCTGAGAGATGCTCTATAACCCACTGTGGGGAAGATGTTGTCACATAACACACAAGTGTGTGTGTGTGTGACAACCAAAAAAATTAAACAATAACAACTAAAAGATCATACATGCCAATTGCATTACGTTGGAAAAAACAAATGCGTGTTGTGTTTGTGTGTATATATATCCACCAATTTGAACTTGCATAATGCAGTTGTTTTCCATTAAACTAATTATACAAAATCAGAAAAAAGGTTCATGCTTGATTTTGTTGCCAACTTCTCAAGCCATGGTGAGAACCTTGTTACTGGATATACATGGAGTTATGTTTGAACTTTGAATTTCATTGACTCAATCAAAATTAAAATCAACCAACATGCATGAAATGGCTAGATAGGTAGTTGCGCCAAGAGGCACTCTATATCATAAAATGGCTAGATAGGTAGTTTCTCCAAGAGGCACTCTACATCCTAGTATGGGGAAGATGTTCCTGTGTAACATATATGACAATAATAATAATAGTAGAAATAATAATAATAACTAAAAGAAATTACATGTTAGTTGCATTACACTTGAAACACACACAAAATTTTTATCTTAGCTGCATTACACACACACACACATATCCACTAAAAAAATAAAATATCTCCTTCAGTACACTTGAAACATGCACATCCACTAGACCAAAACCATCTTAACTTTAGATCTATCAAGTTTGTGCATATCCACTAGACTAGTTCCATTTGAACTTTGGATCTATCAAGTGTCGAGAGAGATCAAATACTTTGATATGTAAACCGTTTTTAAAGTAAACTTTGCACTGTGAGGGATTTGATCCCTATTGGTGCTCGATAGATCTGGAGTTAAGATAGATCTACATTAGCATTAAAGTAAATTTGGGGGCTAAAATGGGCCTCCTAAGGAAAATGTTAAAATAGTAGAAACACATGCCATAAATCATATGCCATGACCCACTAAGTTAGAGATATTATCTAGTGAAGATTAATGTACATTGTCTCATTAATGATAGTTGCTAAGTTGGTTTAGCATAGAGTCATGAGATAAGAGAAAAAAATAAGAATGAAAGATATATATTTTTGTGCATTTAGAAAGTTATTATATTAATTAATGCATCATGTAGTGTTATTATATTGTTTAGCTATTATATATATATATATAGAGAGAGAGAGAGAGAGAGAGAGAGAGAGAGAGAGAGATTTATGTAATATATTATATTCATGATTTAATCATACCTTTTATTTCCAAGTAATGTTGAAAGTGCATTCCATAAGTGTTATAAGCAATGAGCATTGGTTTAGATTAGTCAAGATATCTTAGTAGCAACAAAATTGATCATAAGAGGAACAAAATATTCATACACTACTCAACTAGAAATTCTAAGTCACAATATCCCAAATTAAGGAACTACATGATATGGCATACAAATGCATAGATATGTTTTTAAAAAGATAAAAACTAGAAAAAAGAATTCATGAGTCTATGAAGTTGCTCTCATGATGAGCAATGATTTGATCATCCTTGTGTTCTTCATGGATGTATGAGTTTTATGGCAATTGCACCTCATAAATAGCATATGCTTGCATATTTAGCACTATGAAAGTATGTGAAAATGTGATATTGAAGAACTGCATCACAATCAATATTAGTTCAATGGAAATTTAAAGACCCATATTTCTACCTAAATTTTGTCCTGCATCTAATAAATAACTAATTTTGAATTTCCGAAGACCCAAAGTTATTTTATGTTCCTTTCACCAACACATTTAAACATTGTGTTGTATCTTTGAGATGATAATGGTCAACGATCATGCCATGACATCTAAGATATTTGTTTTGGGGGGTTTTGTTTTAATTTTGGAGGACTAATGTATGAAGCAATTTTAAAACGGTAATGCCTATCCTTTTCAAATAGTATTAATATTTAAATAGAGGGCTGCTATTAAAATCCACACAGTGATATAACTTGTTTAGTGATGAGTAGAAACTGAAAGATGATATGACTATTACAATTTTCAAATAGAAAATTAAATAATCATAAGTAAGAAAACCTTCAAACAATATTCAGAAAGTTTAACAGAATATGCCTAAGATTACAAAAGATGCTGATGATTTTATGATGATTTTATGATTTAGAGGGAATTAGTTAAACAAACAGTTTATATAATTCATTCTCTTTAAAGGTGATCACCTAAGAAGCTTATAGGAGTAAATTGAAGCACAACTATTCCTACCTATTTATCTTTGTAAAATTTAAGAATATGAAGAAAGAACACAGTAAATGAAAATTGGAAAACTTACAGGGAACATAAAACTGTATGAATCAAAACTCATAATCATTTGCTTTTGTGTTAATGATTCAGAAAAAGCCAAGTAAATTTAATGCTTACAAATGTTTCTTTCAAGGGTGCAACCCTTAATAACTCGTGGAAGGGAGTTATTTATACAATCTTAGAGCTAAGAAAATATCTTAAAGAAATTTACAAAAATAGATCAATACAAAATCAGGAATATAAACTGATAGTCAATCTGTCACTATTTTGGTGTTGAGTTGTTGATGACTATTCCTGGAAAAGCTTAAAATTGTTGAACTGTTGATGACCTTTCCTGAAAACACTAAATGTTGTTTGATCCTTTTTTCAGTGAAGTAAATCAGTTAATTGTTCCCAGTGTTTCTTATCTGGGATATATAACTTAGTTACCCTTTGGTAAACTTCATCCAGTTATGTATATTTAGTAAAAGTGGGTTTTACTGGAAATATATGTATGATTTCATTTAGAATGAAAAATGCATCTCTGAGTGCATGTTAGGCCCCTATACTACTAGTGTAAGCTCTTATTGTTATTAGTACAACCCCCTTATTATATTTTTGTACCCATGTAGTCCCCATATTGTTATTATTGTGCCCCATAGAAGCCCACTATTGTTATTATTGTTCC